>PVJD01001384.1:30045-272365 GCA_004026545.1 Mormoops blainvillei | reverse complement strand
CCCTACCCACCCCCTACCTTCCACAATCAGTCCTCTCCCCTACTGTTGTCTTTGTCCATGTGTCCTCTGTATATGTTACTTGACTTGACCCTTCCCCTTCTTTCCCCCACTATTCCCCTCTCCCCTCCCCTCCCCTCTGGTCACTGTCAGTTTGTTCTTTATTTCCATGTCTCTGGTTCTATTTTGCTCATTTGCTTGTTTTGTTGATTAGGTTCCACTTATGGGTGAGATCATATGGTATCTGTCTTTCACCCTCTGGCTTATTTCACTTAGCATAGTGCTCTCCAGTTCCATCCATGCTGTTGTGAACGGTAGGAGCTCCTTTCTTTTTGCTACCTTGTATTCCATTGTGGAAATGTACCAGTTTTTGACTCACTCATTTACTGAAGGGCGCTTAGGCCGTTGCCAGCACTTGGCTATTGTAAATAACTACTATAAACATTGGGGTACATAGGTTCTTTTGAATTGGTGTTTTGGGGTTCTTATGGTATAACACCAGCAGTGGAATTGCTGGGTCAAAAGGCAGTTCCATTTTTAGTTTTTTGAAAAAAAATCCCAACTTTTCTGCTTACCTCCTGAGTGCTCCTGTCCCATTGTAATAGTAACATGAGATTGAGGCTCAGTCCTCCTTGGTCTCTGATGGCTTAGTGGGGTGGCTTACCAACAACAGAGTGAGACATGAGGACACCATGCTTGCAGGATGGTGCCACATTAGTATGAGGATTGAAAAAATCGAGAGCCTGCATACAGGGACCAGAACTGGAGGCTTATTGTTCAGAAGAGCTACAGAGTCTGGGTCAAGAGGAATGAGGCCTGGCCCTGGGGACAGGGCTTGTCAGTCTTCAGCTCCACTTAAGGAGACGATGACAATGTTTCATGTGTTCCTGTGGGCCTGGAGGTGGTTTGAGCCGGCCCCCGGTGCTGGAGATAACCCCAAACTCAGTTCAACTCTCACTTCAGTGATCCTTATGAAGCCTGCCCAGGCTGAGCTTGGTCTGCTGCGTTCACTAGCAGTAGTCATTTAGCACCAGCTCTGTGTCAGTACTGTGCTAGGGGCCAGGCATGTGAAATCAGATGTCATGGTTTCTGGCTCTGAGGAGTTAAGTAAGAGAAACTGAGTTAAGGCAACAGTTATAGCGGAGTGTTAAGAAGGACAGAAATACAGCACTGTGTAGTGTGCTATGAGGGGCACAGCATGCTTTCGGGGGTTGCAGGGGGAAGAGTGTTGAAACTGAGTACCCCACCCAGGATCTGTGCCCAGTAATAGATCACTGAGGACTTTTTATTTCCTGGGTCGTAACTGTTGAGAAATAGAACTAATTTAAAAGATAACTGACATGATGACATTCTTAAAGGAGAAGTTTTAAAATGTGTAATTACCCACCATTAGTTTTCATCAAAATATAAATGGGTTGGCCAGATGGATCTTAACACGTGTTGGCGCCTTGACTGACCACTGTATAGCTGAGTGGTTCTCAAAGTGTGGTCAGGACTAGCAGTCTCAGCATCCAGTGGAAGCTTGTTAGAAATGCACATTCTCAGTCTCACCCCTGAGACTGAACCAGAGACTGGAGGCCTAGCTGTCTCTCTGTAGCCCTCCAAGTAATTATGTGCTTGCTCAGGTTTGGGAGCTATGGCTTTCATTCTTCGGAGTTAATGAGCTCTCTTTGGGAGAGACTGGGGCTGTGGTTCACCCTTTTCCTACCTCCTGTGCCTAAGGAACCCATACAGCAGCCCTTCGAGCTTCTTCTCCCAGGAGGTGGGGAAGGGGCATTGAGGGAAGGCATCCTCTATGTCTAGCAGAGGCCTTTCCTCTGGACTTTGCTTTTGGGCCCTCACTAGACTCCACTCGACAGCTCTTGGATGTTTCATCTGCCGATGCTTTATGCTGAGATTTGAGCCAGGGCCCGGTATGTTTGTGTTAGGTCTCAGTGAAACAAATCACTGTGCAGTACTTCCTGGTGATCATCTGAATTAATCGTTCCTCATCCTTCTGGGCACCAAAACAAGTGAATTCGACTTTTCATACCAGTTTAGTGGTTAAACTGCAACTCTGGTACCCAGCCAGGCAGTTAGATGGATTTTCCTCCTGATGATTCACTTTTCCAGACACTGGTGTCCGGCAGCTTGCTTTGGCAGAATATACTTTCTGAGATGGCAGCTACATGTATGCTGTTTTTGTCTTTGCAGGAATGAACTAGAGCGACAGTTTCTTGAATTGCTCCAGTTCAACATCAATGTTCCTTCCAGTGTTTATGCCAAGTATTATTTTGATCTTCGTTCTCTGGCAGAAGCAAATAACCTGAGCTTTCCTTTGGAGCCCCTTAGCAGGGAGAGGGCTCACAAGCTTGAGGTAACATATTTTAATCTAACATACTGGTTTTGGTGCACTATTGCTGATACGTCCACTGGGTGCCATAGAAGGATGTGATCACAATGGTGGTTTCTCCCACTGTGTGTTGTTAGAAAATAAGAAAAAGGTCCTGGATTTAGAGGTTATCATTTAATTTAATTGATTATAATTTGTATAACCTTTTATTTGCATATATTCTTAATATTACTTTTTATTCAGTGTGCATTGATTTTTAAAGTTTCTGTTTTTTAAAAAATAAGCCCACATACCCTGGCTGGCATGGCTCAGTGGATTGAGCACTGGCCTGAGAACCAAAGGGTCGCCAGTTCGATTCCCAGTCAGGGCATGTGCCCAGGTTGTGGGCCAGGTCCCCAGGAGGTGGCACTTGAGAGGCAACCACACATTGATGTTTCTCTCCCTCTCTTTCTCCCTCCCTTCCCCTCTCTTTAAAAATACATAAAAATCTTAAAAAAATAAGCCCACAGAAAGGACTTCCCAGCATGCACTTTTATAAGAAAAAAGATACTAGACATTCCTAACTAATAAAGGATTGATCCTGCTTTCTTTTTTTTTAAATTA
Source organism: Mormoops blainvillei (assembly GCA_004026545.1). Taxonomy (NCBI): domain Eukaryota; kingdom Metazoa; phylum Chordata; class Mammalia; order Chiroptera; family Mormoopidae; genus Mormoops; species Mormoops blainvillei. The sequence goes on along the minus strand of PVJD01001384.1, from coordinate 269,433 downwards.
AAATTTTTTCCCCAGAGCCCAATTAGAACTAGGGCCAGCCCTTTCGGTGTTGGTCTGGGTTTAAGGCCATCATTGTTACACTGTATGACTTTTGTGTCTCATACATGTAATGGAGCTCAACTCCATATTTGCACCTTACTCTTCCCACCTTATTTTTTGACTGGATGAAAAGTAGGGGGGTCACTGGTGAGGCCCCCCTTCTCCAGAGCAGGTGTGCAGAGGCCCTCTGTATTTTTCTCTCTGGGCAACATGTTGGTCTCATTACATAGAATCTTTGACCAAAGTAGTAGATGGTGTCATTATGTCCCGAGATCGGTGAGACCCAAGAGGTCCATGCTGCCTGCCCCGTCGCCCCTTTGCTCCCACACTGTCCAGGTTCCCCCTGCCCATGTGCACAGTCACAGCCACCCTGTGAGGACGGTGCTGTTATTGTCCCATTTATATAAGGATGCTAAGGACTTAAATGGGGGCACATACCCAGGTCACCTGCCCCTAAGTGTTGTTCTTGGAGCTGGCTGACCCCAGGTGACACTGTCTTACAGTTGCTTCACATTTTGAGATTGTTTTCTCAAGACCGTAAGCACGTTGGAAACAGGGACTGTATCTACACCTCTTTGTATCTGCCCTGTGACTGGCAGTCTGGGCTGTGGGATGTGAACCACATGGGGCAGGGCCTCTTCCAGGTTTAGTACATGAGTGTCCTCAGTGCCTGGAAGGATGCTGCTCACAGTGACACTTGGAGTCTGATGAGTAAGTGGGTGGAGGTAGCTTTCAGAGTCTAGCCCTGACCTGAATTGTCTCTCTTTTGCCTCTCAGGCCATCTCTCGCCTCTGTGAGGACAAATACAAGGACCTGAGGAGACCTGCGAGGAAGCGGTCAGCCAGTGCTGACAATCTGACTCTGCCAAGGTGGTCCCCAGCCATCATCTCCTAACTGTGGACGTCCCCACTAGAGGCTGTACTATCCCTCAGTTTCTCCTTTAGTTTGAGAAAAGACAGACTTGGGGTGGTTTTGTTTTTGTTTCTTTCCCTTTCTAAATTCATACTTCCTTCAGGCTGCCTTGATTACTGCCTTCGTGCTGGGTGGCCCACATACAGCAAGGCTTTGAGGGAAGCAAAATCAGTATTCTGGAAATCCTGTTTTACACCTTAGCCTGTCATCGTTAACAGCACTTCCTTCGTGGAGGAAAAAGACTCTAATCCTGGAGGAGGAAGTAGAGGGGAAGGAAAATTGTGTAGAGGCAGGAAAAATGGTTAAATGACACGGCCATTTCTTAAGTCCCCCATCTGGTCAATAGGTGAATACAAGGGAAAACACAAAAGTAGGTAACACAGTTAGATGTGCATTAAAGACAAGAGTGCCGCCATTATCACCTCTGTCTGGATCAGTGTGTTCTGTAAGACTTTTTGCATTCCTTCTAGCTGCTTTTTTGGAATTTGGGGTTTTTTTGTTGGTTTTTACTCTGTTTTGGTTTTGGCCCCACACAACAGAGAATATAGTTTGTACCATGGCACAGACATCCGAATAAATAGTACTGGTTGTTTCTTCTGCACCCTTCCTGCAAATGGTCTCCTGAGCTTTCTTCCTCACAAGTGGGACACACTTTTTACACTTCTCTACAACCTTATACATTTTTTCTTCAACAATGACAAAATTAACTTGACTGTAGTGGTGAACCAAAAGTATCCCTTTCCCTCTTTATTCCTCACCCTCTCCCCCAGAAAAATTCTAGATAACATGGGTGCTTGTGCCTTCTGATTTTCATGCAGGTTTTTTCTTTCCCCCTGACCTGAAGTCAGAGTTACAAATCAGTCAGACCTCGTGGGCCAAGGAAACAATGTGCAGTATAGAGGGTGTCCTCGGTTGAGATTTTTTTCCAGAGTTGCTAAGTGTTTGCTTGAAGTTACTGGCTAGGAGCCACTTCTTTGTACTCCCTGCCCAATTCATTCCTGTACTTCCACATCCATTGTTGCGAGCAATATTCTTATCAATTTTTATATGTTTACTTTAAATCAAAGTTAGCCTATTTGTATAAATGTTTTTAAAAATCTAAAATTTAAAAAAAAAAACAGGGTGGGGGTAGTTCAGTGGGAAGATTATTGAAGGGCAAAATGTTACTATTTACTGAGGTATTTTTCACAGAATGATTGAATAAAAAAAACCTTGCATATTCATTGTGGGTGCTTAGAGAAGTTATACAAAATTCAAACTGTGAAGGTTTATGCTTCATTCTTCATGATCGTACTTTTGTTTTCTGACTGTCCCTAATTTCCTTATGGGCTAGATAAGAATCTTTTATATCAAGTAAAATAAAAGGGTTAATGATCAAATATCAAAGAGTAAATTTGGTATTAAGTCAAAGAATCTGAATCATTGAAGCATGTAATGCTTTGCGTTTTCGCATATTTTCTTGGGTTAAAAGGACAGAGGTTGTAACTTCTTTCTTTTTCAAGTCTCTGTGAGGTGCATGGCAGCCGATACTCTGTGTTTCACCTTCCTCCTGTGTGAGCTTGGAAAACTGTGGGATCTTATGTTATTAGTCTTGAATATCCTTTGGAAATGGAAGGGATTCAGAAAGTTGAAGTCCCAGGAAGACCAAGATGAAAGTGCTAGTCAGGTTTCCATGAAATTTGTGTCATGTATAAACACAATCAGGCCAGAAATATTAAGTTCTTTCAGACCTAACTTTCAAAAGCAAGCAAGTAGAAAAGGAAAAGTTAATTATTTTTCCATTGTAATTGTGTTGATATACTCTGTATGGGTACCAAAATCAGCATCTCTCTTCAAGTAAGAGTTGGATTTAGAACTTTAGAGATCTAAAAATGTAGAAAATATCATTTTATATTCCCTATTCTATAGAGCTTAAAAAAGGGACGTATTTTCTTAGCTGAATATGAATACCTCTCAAGCATAAATTAGTTCCTCTCATGTAAAGTATCTTATTTTACCGATCCATTTCAGGAAAGAGGTTCTGCTGCCTTTAAAGCAGAAATCTTATTTTTATCCCTTTTATTTGAATGAGAGAGATTTGAAAATTGAATTATGTAAATATTTCAATGCATCTGCTATTATTTTGTGGAGTTTATTAAACTACTTAAAAAAATTGTATAGTCTATATATTGTATGTACATATAGTCTGATAACTTAAAATTTAAAGTGAATCCCGTAAAACCCAGCTCAGTCTTTGTTCAGACTATTGAATATTGTTTTAGCCTTGTGCACTGGACTCTACCTCTGTATAGGAAAATTTTCCATATTCGTTAATAAGTATTGATCTGTATTAATTGGTTATGTTTCTTGCACTAAGGATTTTTTAAAACTCTGCTGTAAGTGTAGATTTTACTTTTGCAGTATGAATCACTTGACACATAGATAGATACTTCAGGTTTGTTTTATTTTTCTACATGATGATGAAGACAACATTTTGTTCTCTGGTTTGTTCTAAGTTTGCCAAAAAAAAAACAACAAAAAAAAAGCCACACCAAAAACAAAACACAGCACCAATATAAGTACAGTACCTATTGATAAATCATAGTGACTGTAATTTGTTTGCAAGGTGATTCAATGCCCTACAATTAAAGCTGGATTACTGTTTAGGAATACATTGTCTTAGTGTAGTTTTTGAATGCACAGTTTTCATCACTAATGAAGGATGAAGAAAACCACACAATTTGTTGACTTTAAGTTTAGATTTGACTTAAAACAAGTCACTGGAGAATCGTATATATCCAGATGAGCGGGGGGAGGTTTGGTTTATTTAACTTTTCTTTTTAACTGGGAAAAGGGAAAGAAGTCAGGGATTTAAAACCAAACTGTAGGGCAAACTGGGAGATCCTACCAAGATGGAGACGTGTTCCCCTGCTTCACTGCACAAGGTCAGAGTCTGGACTGCCATCTGTTCTCCTGGGCTGGACACATGAGCTTCTACTTGGGGCCCTCTCCATCTTGTGGTTTCCCTTGGTTTTGGAGATGTTGATCCTCAGCTGAGCTGCAAAGCGGAATTTTGGGAGTGAGTGATTTCCATCCTTTCCCACTGCTTTTAAAATACCATTCCTGGTTGATTGTAGGTATTTAATGTGTTAAATAAATAAATACATAGAACAAATAGTGCCTGCCTTCTTGCTGCGTTTTTTGAATATTGATATAAAATTCAACAGGTTTTATGGATGCAGAGTAAACTTAGTCCTGTAAGCCTTGAGTGAGTCAAAGAAGTATTAAGACCTGTTAGAAACCTTTGGCAGTTGAGATGGTTGCACGATAGAGACCTATCTGACTGAGTGCACCCTATCGATAGTGTTAAAGTGATGATTATCTTTCATCACTTTATCCCCTTCATTAGAGTGTCTCAGGACTCAGGTTGGTGAATTTTAGAAATGTGATCGTCTGAAAGACCAGTCAAAGAGCCCCCACCCTTGTTGAAAAAGAAGAGGAAATGGAAAACATGTCCTTGAGTTGAAATGGCAAAAGGACACTTAACTAATTTGGGATTTTTATTTTAAGCTGTATGGATTGCAAGCAAAGCCCTAAATCCATCTGCGTTAGGTCTTGGTTTGCTGTTACTGAATATGCAGAATTACTAGAGCTGTTGTATCTGAAAACAGCCGCCTCACAGGTGCCAGGCAGGCCGCAGACTGGGGGTGTAACAGTGCTTGCAGCCATGGAATTGGCGATGGAGTGTGGGCCTGAGCAGGTCAGCCGACTTCCTTTCCAGTCTTTCCTGTTCAGTTTTCTTAGTAAGTTTGTATATGTGAAGCTGCTAAAGGTCTACTGTGTCACTTCTCAAGAGTTCAGTGCTCATCCTTCCATGAAAAGCAGTGATCTGCTTTTATTCACCTCGCAGTTGAAAGCGCCATTGGTGGCAGCTGTGTCTGTATTGCTGCAAGTCTGAGCTGCGAGTGCCCAGGTGAGGGCTTGCCCTGGCAACCATATTGTCTGCTGTAGGTCTGTATAGAAAACATTCTGGAAGAACCTGTTACAGTGAGAAATGACCTTGGACACGATGCCTGACTGAATGTTGTTACAGGTCTCAGTAAGCTTTTTTGTGTCCTTTAGCGACTTGATTTGGGTAGAAGGCTTTATTTCTTTGAAGAATTTTATATGAATAAGTTTTCAAATGCAGTCTAAAACAATGGCATTCCTAAGTGAATGTTAATTTTGACAAAGATATTCAATGTAACCAGAACTTGTGCATAACATTATGTTAATGTTGGTACTGATTGGTATTGTCTGGAACCTCGGGTTTTAGTCTCAGTCTAAAGTTGACTTGCTGTGTGACCTTGGACAAATTACTTCATCTCTCTGGATCACTCAGTGAACTTGGCAGGCAGTGATATACTTCCTGGTTGTTTTTACTACCTGCCTTGCTCTCTTCGTGAACACACTCTGTTTAGCTATGCTTGCATCCCAGTTGTTGGATGCTATTGCTCATAGAGGTAGGAAGGCTGTGAAAGACAAGTCCAAGCCTAGTTGTGAGTTTCCCTGAGGGAGATCAGTTGTTTCTTACCGGGTCCCCTGCTAAAGAAGAGCGACTGTTGGTAGGTAGAGCTATTCTTATGTGAAAGGCATGGGTATCCCGATTTCAGCTACTTCTCATGTTTCCCAGGTCTGCCCTAATGCAACTGAATGTTCAGCTTATTCTCCAGTTAGGTTTTCCTGGACCTGGCTTGTGGGTCCTTGTGGGTTAATGGATGTGGAAAATCTCAAAAGAGTAAAGTTGGGTATAGGAATTCACCCCAAATGGACCTGACTGGAAAAAGGTGCTTCATCATTATTAACCCCCAACTGAACCTTCATAGACCTGCAGGACAGAAGCTCTGGAATCCCTGCCTTGGAAGAGGATTATCTTCCTCCTGTGTGGCACTTTCCATCAACCCAAGGAGGACAGAAAACATGGCCATGTGCAAGCTGCCTAAATCTATCTCCTGCTTACCAGCTCTACTTAAAACACTTGCATTTTGGGAGACCAAAGAAATGCAGTCTGCTCCAAAGAGAAAAGCAGCATTTGGGGGCCAGCATATGGTGAAATAATGACTGCAGGGTCAGGAGACCCGAGAATGAGGTCTCTCCAGGACACTGGACATTTGACCTGGCAAGTCTTGCAGCTTTGCTGTATTCCAAGTTGCTTCATCTTTAACACAAAGAAATGTGTCACTCTCTAGATTACTAAGACCATTTCTACTCCAAACATTCAGTTACATGAGTGACTTATTTCTGGAATCTCTAGGGCTAGTCTTGAGACTTAGGACAGATTTACTCACTCATGCAATTAAAAGAAAATACAGAATTTGGAAATATCTGTGGTGCAGCAGTCTGGAGTCCCAAGTGTTTATTAACTCCCTTTAGTAGTTGTCTGCATTATCCCACATTGAGTGGTAGCCTCTCAACTGTGAGCAAAACTCAAAACAAAATTTCGATTATAGAATATCATCTAGAAAACGTGTATTTGTTTTCTAATGAATAGACTTTAATGAAGACTTTAGTGCACATAATTATGTCATTTGGCAAACATCCATTGAGCATGGACTATGCTGGATGCAGTGTTGTGGACTGACTCAGGAGGGAAGACAGATGAGGTCCTGCATTTCTGGAATGTGCTGGTGGGGCAGGTGCATGGAAATAAAGCATAGAGATAGCGTTTATTGGTAGAGATCAGTGTTTTGAAGGCATTCAGGTGGTGTGATAGTATCTAGGAGGGGGAATTTGGTGGAAGTGACATTTTGAGCAGGGGTCTCCATGGAGAAACTTTGAGAGAACTTAGAGGAAGGGGTGGAGGAAAGGGAAGTTGGCTGGAGATGGGGCTGAAGAAGAATTGCACACATCAGGACTTGCAGTTCCTCAATTAGGAACCTAGATTTTAAGGCCAGTGGGAAGATGCTGTGGAGTTTAACTGGAAAGTGCCATTTAATTATTAGACTCCACTATACTAGATGTGGCTCTGGTGCTCAGGGAATGCATATGATGTAGGGAGTATGGTCCCTGCCTTTGTGCCTGCAAGCTAACAGGAGGGAAGGGTTCTGTGCCCTTCATAGATTAGAGGGAGAAGGACAATTGGCAAATTCATGAGATAGGGTTCTTGTCACATGATACTGGGAAGAATCCTCTCTTCCTCTGGGTCAGTCATTGTGATAGCAGGTGGTCTATTCATGAAGTGGTCCAAGCACCAAGCCCCCTCCCTACCAGGCAGACATCGTTCATGATAAGAGTACATCAGGACTAAAAACCATGGTTCCTGCCCTCTAAAGCCGTATTGATTTGGTTTGGGTCAGCGGTTCTAATGTTACCAAACCATGTCCACACTGGGAGCTAGCCCTACCCTGGCATGATCTGGGGACTTTTGAGTGTCAGGTTCTTCACTTGTGCTGGAAAAAACTTCAAGATACAAATCTGGGTGACTTGGTTAAAGCCTGGGAGAGTGAGGCAAAGGAAGGGCCCCTGGAGACGGGATCGGGCTTAGCCCAGGACAGGCTGACACTGCCCATTGGTCCTCTGGGCACAGGTCTCTGGGACCCTTAGAGCTTAAAATAAGAGAAGTACACACCTGAGGAAAAGGGGATGGAGGTGTGTTCAAAGAACAAGCGCTGGCATCCTTTGTTCTGAGGAGTTTATGTATTTTCTCTAGGCAGGAATTTTAGGGGAGGATCTCAAAAAATGAGTGTATAATGGAGTTTAGGTCCTTCTCTGATTAGTTTCACCTCTATCTTGGATTAGTCTGGCTCAAATTGTTTTTTTATCTGCCTCCCTGACAATGGTGATTTAAACAGTTGCCTCTTAGATAGTATCTTCACTTAGGATAGGGTCTTATGTTTATCAACTGGATATTAATTGCTCAGCCATGCCAGCTATTTGTTTAGCCATTTGTCTTGAGCTTTCTCATTCCATTTACCAGGGAATTTCCCTCGTTTCTTACTGACTTGCCTCACTGACATGATGATAAAGGAAATAGACACATGTTTTCATATGATGGACGTGTCTCTGGTAATAGAATGTAAAGAAGGTGCTTCTTGAGTGGATCAAAAAACTAGTACATTTACACAATGGAATACTGTGCAGCAGAAGGAAGGAGCTCCTGCCCTTCGCAACAGCATGGATGGAACTGGAGAGCATTATGCTAAGTGAAATAAGCCAGGGGGTGAAAGACAAATACCATATGATCTCACCTATAAGTGGAACCTAATCAACAAAACAAACAAGTGAGCAAAATAGAACCAGAGACATTGAAGTAAAGAACAAACTGACAGTAACTGGAAGAGGAGGAGGAGGGGGATAACCAGGGAAAGAAGGGAAAGGGTCATCAAGGAACATGTATAAAGGCCCCACGGACAAAGATAGGGAGGGGGGCGGTGGGGACCAGGGGCTGGAGGGAGAGGATTGAATGTAGGAGGTGGGGGTGGGTAGGGCAGGGGAGAGTAATGTGGGGGAAATGGGGACAACTGTAATTGAAGAACAATAAAAAAGATTATACAGGTTTCAAATGTACATCTCTGTGATGGGTTTTAAATGTTAGTACCAATGTAATTTATTCGGTGTGTCTTGGTAAACGTTCCAATAAATGTTTTGTTAAAAGTGTGTTTAAAAAAAAAAAGTGCTTTTCGAACATCATTCCTGCCTGCAGTTGTTCATGGGGTGCTAATCGGTTATTAAATTTGTCACCAGACTGAAGGGTCTGTTTGCCTGTGTGCATCAAAGGCCATTAAGACACAAGAGTTTGCAACAAAGAAAGGGTTTATTCAGAAAGTGGCCCACACCTGGAGACACAGGTGAGCTAGTGTTCACAGACCTGGCTCCCCAGCGGTTTCCAAAGGTTGGGTTGTATAGAGGAAAAATCATTAGTCTTGGTGACTAAGGGATTTAAGGTCATGGTCAGGGTTGGTGCTAGGGCACAGGGTCATTAGTCACAGCAGCTGGTCCTGAGGTAGCCATAGCTTCTCTTCTGGTTTTGCTGCTTTTCTGGGCCTGGAGAGGAAACACAACTGGGGCCTGGATGTTATCTCCAGTTTGACCAAAACTCTTGTCTCTGGGGTCAGCAGACTGAAGGCTTTGTTTCTGAGATTATTTGATGTGGGCCAGAACCTCATGGTCCTGAGGGCTTAATGACTGCGGTCTGCAAGGGAGAAGGAGGCATTGAGCCAGGGTGCTCGGTGAGGCCAGTTTGGTCAAAAGAAAAGAAAATAGAACAGGTCATAATAAAGAAAAGGATCCACGTGGTTACAATATCAGTATTTTAAGTATGTTGAAGCAAATATGATTGCTACCAAGAAAATCTAGAAGAAACAACTGGAAAATGATTAATAAGAATTCAGTAAGATTACTGTTATAAGATCACTGTACAAAAAAAAAAAAATTGATAGCTTTCCAAGTTGCCAGCAATAACCAATTAGAGAATATAATGGAGAAAAGATGTCATTCAAAACCGCAACAAATTATAACACCCAGAACAAAAACATTAAGTGCTTACAATAGGCCCAGGGCAGTTTAAGCACTCCACGTATGTTAATTCATTTAATCTTCATCATAGTTTCATGAGGGAGCTGCCATTTTTCTTCCCTGATGAGGAAGAAGGCTTAGGCTTGAAGAGGTTAACCTTTCCCTGGGCCAAGGTCAGAAAGATGGGAGAGCCAGGAAGCCTGACTCCTTAGCTTATTTTTAACCACCATGCTATGTGGCCTTCCACTGCTGCTCATTAGGGAAAAACCTCTCCAAATTCATGCCAATCCAAAACCTGCAAATGGAACCTTATCTGGAATTGGGGTCTTTGTAGATGTAATTAGGTAAAATGAGGTCTTTATGGAGAAGGGTAGGTCCTAGATCCAGTGAGTATTTTCCTAAGGAGAGCAAGGTTTGGAGGCTCAGGAACACTGGCCTGTGAAGCAGAGACAGAGACTGGACTGATGCAGCCATAAGCCAAGGGGAGCAGGAGAAAGCAGTCTTGCAGCCTCCAGAACTGTGGGAACACATTTCTTTTGGGTAAACCACCCAGCACCTGGGATTTGTTACAGTAGCCCTAGGAAACTGAAATACCTGAATTAAGAAAAGGCTAAACTTTATAGGCAGGCAACAAAAAGGATCTGAATGAGACACCATGCTCCTGAGTGGAATCACAGCACTGTAAAAATGTCACAGCCCCACATCTCTCTTACTCCCCCCATTGCCCAATGTTCATTAAAGTACACCAAGTTCTGTCCCCATTGAGGACCTTTATCTGAGCTGTAATTTCTGTCATGTTTCCCCCGAAAGTTTACATTGTTCATTCTTTTCATTCAGACATTTGCTTAATGTCACATTGGATACCTCTGGTGACCCTCCCCCAGAAACACACACAGGTGGTAGACTTCCCTGGGTGCTCAACTCTGCTCTCTTCCTAGTCTATTACTGATCATCCTGCCCCAATATTTAGAGAACTGAAGACAGCGTTGAGGCAGGAGAGAAGCAGAACTTGAACTGGGTTTGTGTGCAATTTGGGTAACGAGTCGAAAGGATTCTCACTCAGAAATCCTTTCTGTCTCCCCTTCCCTCCCCTTTCTCCCTCAAATTCTCCCTGTCCCTCTCTCCCTTTCTCCCTCTCCCCTCTTCTTCCTCCTCTTTCCCTCTCTGCTACTTTCTCTCTCACCCTAGCATCTGTCTCTCTCCCTCTTCCCTTCTTTCGTCGTTTTCCCACTCTCCCTAACCTCAGCATCCATCTCCTGTTTCTTCCTTTCTCCCTCAATCATGGTCCTTCAGTTTTCCTCCATTTCTCTCTCCCTCTTTGCATCTTCCTCCCTCTTTTCCCTCAATCTCTCCCCACTTCCACTCTCCCACCTCTCATCCTCGCTTTCAATCCCTCTCCCCGCTCCTTCCCTCTTCTTTCTCCCCCCATTTCCATTCTCTCCCCCCTTTCCTGTCCACCGGCCTCTGTTTCTTCCTCCCTCCCTGCTCCCTCTCTCTCTCCCCTTCTCTCTCTCTCTATCACTCAATCTCTCTCCCTCAAACTCTCTTTCTTTCCCCCATCCACTCTTCTCCCTCCCTCCCTGTTTCTATCCTTCAGTGTCTCTCCCTCTCCTTACCTCTCTCCTCTCTCTCTTCCTCCCCCTCTTCCATTCTTTCCCTACTTTCCACTGGTCTCTCTCTCCCTTTCTCCCTCTCTGCTTCTCTCTTGCCTTCTCCCTTTCCTTCTCTCTCCCTGTATCTCTCTCTTTCTCAGTCTCTCTCCCCATCTCTTCTCCTCTCCATCTCCCCTCTCTCCCCTTTCTTCTTTCTCTCTCCCTCTCCCTAGCCTCTCCCACCTTTCTTATAGCCCAGGGACAGTGTTAGGGAGAGATTACCCTCAGCATTGATATGTATGTCAATATGAAAGACTTTAAAATTCAACAGAGAAGTTTGAACAGTGTCATCTAATCTATAAATATTTGCTTTAAACAACTTTTTTCAGAAATTTAATACTGATCGGTTATATTCTGGGAGCTTCTAATTTACAAAGCTTTCTTCTTACTGACCCCAGCAGTACCTTGATGTAGGTGGAGCAGATGCTGTCCACTGTTTCCAGGTGGAGCTGAAGTGTGGAAAGATCAGTGACTTGGCCAAGGTCACAGTCAGAAACCAGCAGAGCTTCCAGTTCACGTGCTGCTGCCCTAGAACTACCAAAGAGGACAGCTTCACCAATCAAACCAATGTCCATGCATTGTTCTTGGAGGAAGGACCATAGTGATATCTTATTGAGGTGACCAAAAAGTTTGTTTAGTTTTTTCCATAAGATGGCTCTAGTAGTACTTAGTTGTCTTTTAACTTCATTCGAAACAATTTTGTTACATTTTATTGTGACAGCTGTCATATCAGCATTCATTTATTTTAAAAAATCAAAATTGAATTTTTGCGTAGCCATTTTAATAGTGAAGATGGAAGAAAATAAGCAACGTTTTCAGCATACTATATTATTTCAAGAAAGGTAAAAATGCAACCGAAACGCAAAAAAAAAAAAAAAATTTTGTGCAGTGTATGGAGGTGCTGTGATTGATTGGACATGTCAAAAGTGGTTTGCGAAGTTCTGTGCTGGAGATTTCTCACTGGACAACACTCCACAGTCAGGTAGACCAGTTGAAGTTGATAGCAATCAAATGGAGACATTAACTGAGAACAATCAGTGTTATAACATGCAGGAGATAACTGACATACTCAAAATACCCAAATCAATAAAGTTATTTGTAAAAATGAGAAATGTGTCTTTTATTTTATAGAAAAAAACTAAATGGACTCTTTGGCCAATCCAATAAACTTTTTAAAAGGCGTAGCAATACTGTAAGCATGGTTGGTATATAAGGACGTTTTTATGACTGCTAAATATAGACACCATGCAGATGATGGGTCTGGCTTGTTAATATAAATTTGAAAGAAATTTAGGAGTTGCTATTTCAAAGTTGCTACTTATCTCTTCAGTGATGTCTCCTTCTCGTCTGGTCTCAGTTTAAGTGCTTCAGAGAATCTGGAAACTCAAGAGATTTCGTACGTAACACCAGTGTCCTCTCCTCTGAGGCCATGGCCCCTCCTGTGGCAAATATTACAGACCTGGTGAGTTCCAGGACAAGGCAGGAAATACACAGTAGACCATAACCATTATAGATGTGACTCACCTCACAGAGGACCTCCACACGATTACCAGTGGAATTACCAGGATAGTGAGAATGGGGAAGGAATGAGGGATGGGAGACTGTATGGGCATGGACCACAGTATTTTAGCCCTCCTATGCAGGGAGAATTGATGGTGTATGAGAACAAGGTAGGCTAGTGAGACAGACTACATATTGGGCCTACAGACCACAATTCTACAGGAGTCCTCCTTGCCAAAGGCAGCCTAAAGAGGATGGCTGTGAAGAAGATACAGAAAAATCAGCAACCACCCCAGTGTGGTACTGCTGCGACTTCCATTACCTATGCCGATGCCCAGAAAATCCTAAACCACAGGATGGCGGTAAGACAAAGCAGTTGATCCACTAGCTGCATTGCCTGAGGGTGAGTAAATGCTCATCACCAGTGGTCAGTACAAGTTGGCAGAGGCATGGATTCCTGCTTAGCACAAGACCCTTTCAGAGTGGCAGCCATCAGGAGGTGGAGGTGGCAGCCTTGCCATGGTGCTGACAGAAGATTGAAGTGGCAGCAGGGCCAACGAGAAACTCCAGGGGCCTAACTCTTTGCTAACTAAGCAGGAGGCCTGACTTCTTCAGAATTTCTGTGGGTCAGAGATGTGGTGTAAGACAGTATGAGCCTTCTCTTCCAAGGAGGGCACTCTCCCTATATACCATGTCACTTTCCTATTCTTGCTATCAGTGTTAGAATCAAGATCTTTGGCACCAGCTGCTCTTCATTGTTTGCAAAGATACTGGCCAGAAATTTGTTCCTTTCCTTCCAGTATGAAAAGGTCCAGAGAAAATGACCAAATGTATAGACTGAGCTATTTAGCAAGGAGAGAGGACCTGGCTGGCATGACCCCGTCAGTTGGAGCATTGTCCCATGAGCCAAAGGGGTTTGGGTTCGTTTTCCAGTCAGGGCACATACCTAGGTTGCCAGCTTGATCCCTGGTCTGGACGCGTATGTGCACAGGAGGTGGCCAGTCAATGTTTCTTCTCGCATCAGTGTTTCTCTTTCTCTCTCTCTCAGCAATGAAAAAATGTCCTTAGGTGAGAATAAAGTGAAATGAAATACTAAGCAGGGAATTTGGAGTAGCTAAGCAGGTTCCCTGACTTCCATTTATATATATATATTTTTATTTTTTATTATTGAAGTACAGTTATCACCATCTTCCCCCCACCACTTCTCCCACCACACCCATCCCCACATCCCGCCTCAATCCTACTCCCCTTTGGCTTTGTTCATGTGTCCTTCATACATGTTCCTTGATGACCCTTCCCATTCTTTCCCCAGTTACCATCTCCCCCACACTGTCAGCTTGTTCTTTATTTCAATGCCTGCTTGTATTTTGCTTGCTTGTTTGTTTTGTTGATTAGGTTCCACTTATAGGTGAGATGATATGGTATTTGTCTTTCACTGACTGGCTTGTTTCACTTAGCATAATGCCCTTCAGATCCATCTATGCTGTCACGAAGGGTATAAGCTCCTTTTTGCCGCATACTATTGCATTGTGCAAATGTACATTAGCTTTTGATCCACTCATTTACTGATGGGCATCTAGGTTGCTTCCAACACTTGGCTATTGTAAATGGTGTTCCTATGAATTTTGGGGTGTGTAGGTTCTTTTGAATTGGTGTTTCAGGATTCTTAGAGTATAATCGCAGAAGTGGAATTGCTGGGTCAAAAGGCAGTTACATTTTTAGTTTTCTAGGGAATTCTATACTGTTTTCCACAGTGGCTGCACCAGCCTGCATTCCCACCAACAGTTACCTAGGGTTCCTTTTTCACAACACCCTTGCCAGCACTTGTTGTTTGTTGATTTGTTTATGATGACCATTCTCACCAGTGTGAAGTGATATCTCATTGTGGTTTTAATTTGCATCTCTCTGATGGCTAGTGGGGCTGAGCATCCTTTCCTATGTCTCTGGGCCCTGTGTATGTCCTCCTTGGAGAAGTGTCTGTTCAGTTCCTTTGCCCATTCTTTAATTGGATTGTTCGTCTTCTTGGAGTGGAGTCGTGTGGGTTCTTTATATATTTTGGAGATCAAACCCTTGTCTGAGGTATCATTTGCAAATATATTTTCCCATATAGTTGGTTCTCTTTTCATTTTGCTGATGTTTTCTTTAGCCATGCAACAGCTTTTTATTTTGATGAAGTCCCATTTGTTTATTCTTCCCTTTATATCCCTTGCCCATGGGGACATATTGGAGAAAATATTGCTGCATGAGATATCTGAGATTTTCCTGCCTATGTTCTCCTCTATGACTTTTATGGTGTCATGACTTCTATTTAAGTCTTTCATCCCTCTCGAGTTTATTTTGGTGTATGGTGTAAGTTGATAGTCAAGTTTCACTTTTTTGCATGTACTTATCCAACTCTCCCATCAACATTTGTTGAAGAGACTCTTTTTACTCCATTTTACGTTCCTGCCCCCTTTGTCAAATATTAATTGACTATAGAGACACTGGTTTATTTTTGGGCTCTCTATTCTGTTCTATTGGTCTATGTGTCTGTTTTTATGCCAGTATCAGACCGTTTTGATTACAGTGGCCTTGTAATATAGTTTGATGCCAAGTATTATGATCCCTCTTACTTTGTTCTTCTTTCTTCAAATTGCTGAGGATATTTGGGGTCATTTATAGTTCCATATAAATTTTTGAAATGTTTGCTCTATATCTGTGAAATATGTCATTGATATTTTAATAGGGATTGCATTGAATCTATAAATTGCTTTGGGTACTATGGACATTTTGATGATGTTAACTCTTCCAATCCATGAACATGGTATATACTTCCATTTATTTGTGTCTTCTTTAATTTATTTCTTCAGTGTTGTATAGTTTTCTGAGTACAGGTCTTTTACCTCCTTGGTTAGGTTTATTCCTAGTTACTTTATTTTTCTTGTTCTTATAGCAAATGGGATTTTTTTTCCTGATTTCTGTTTCTGTTAGTTCATTGTTGTACAAAAATGCATTCAATTTCCAAATGCTGAGTTTGTATCCTGCTGTTTTGCCAAAGTCACTTATTAGGTCAAGTAGTTTTTTGGTGGAGTCCGTGGGGTTTTTTATGTACACAGTCATATTATCTGCAAACAGTGACAGTTTTACTTCCTCCTTTCCAATATGGATGCCTTTTATTTCTTTTTCTAGCATTACGGCTGTGGCTAGGACTTCCAATACTATGTTGAATAGAAGTGGCTTTCACCACTGTCTCAACAGAAGGGGACAATATTGTCTTGTTCCTGATCTTAATGGGAAGGCTTTTAGGTTTTGTCTGTTGAGTATGATGTTGGCTGTAGGTTTCTCATATATGCCCTTTATTATGTTGAGGTATGCCCCCTTTATTTGCACTTTGCTAAGTGTTTTTATCACAAACTGGTGCTGTACCTTATCAAATGCTTTTTCCATATCTATTGATATGATCATGTGATTTTCGTCTTTCCTTTTGTTTATGTGATGTATTATGTTTATTGATTTGTGAATTTTGTATCATCCCTGCATCCCTGGGATGAACCCTATTTGATCATGGTGGATGATCTTTTTAATGTGTTCTGGATACAGTTTACCTATTTTTATTTTTATTTTTTTTGAGAATTTTGCTGTCTATGTTCATCAGCAATATTGGCCTGTAGTTTTCTTTCTTTGTTGTGTCTTTATCTGGTTTTGGGATTAGGATGATGCTGGCTTCATAAAAAGAGGTTGGGAGTCTTCCCTCTTCTTGGATTTTTTGTCTCTGCCTTCCATTTATAAAGGACCTATTTTTCCTCTTCTGTGGATTATCCACTGGAATTTCAGAAAAGACCTGCCCTGAAGGCCTCTGTGGATCAGTTCTCCCTCAAGTATGAGGCACCTTGTAAACCCATGATGCTTTGGTTTAGGTGGAGAAGCAGTGCTTTGGTGTGCATGCTGACCTGCTTAGATGCAGGAGAATTAGGGAATGGCTCAGATTATATAGCTGGTCTGTATAAAGAGGCAGAGGACAAATACTTGGGGCCAGCTCATGTTGATAGTCACCCAGAGCTGATGGTCACACTGAACCTGTCCTTGTTACTTACAACGTTATAGATGGCCAAGCAGGGTCTTGAAAAAGTGAAAGGTTTAAGTGAGTGATGCAGCATGTTCTCCCTCAGCCTTTCAAGCAAAGACATTCTTACCACTTTGAAGCCTTTACCCCGTGACTGCGCTAGACCTTGAGCAGGCCAGACAACAGATATACAGATGCAATGGCAGAGGGACCCACTGAATTCCTCGCTAATGTGTGAAGCCATACCTGACTCCATCCAGTTCTGAGTTTGATTTGAACAATTTATTAGCTGCTTTTCCATGTTTGTGATTATAAAATAGAATTCTTAGAAAGAACCTCAAGGACCGCCTAGTCCAACCTAATCAGTGATAGATGACAAAACTGAGGTCATGCAACTATCTGGAAAAATATAGGATTTAAATGCTTTTTAACATCCCTCCTCCCCACTACACCATAACCATCTTCAATTTGTACACATGGTTGTGAGAAAGAAGAGGGGTGTACCTGGGATGCCCATAGTACTGACCACTCTCTTTGTGATGCCATGGGATGACAGGGTGGGGACTGCCAGAATAATCCATGTTTAAATAGTAGAAGACACCATCCTATTGCATGCCTACACCAGAGGCTGTTATCATCACCTGCACCCATTCACACAGTGACTCCTTTCAGGAACCCAAGATACAGGACAGACATATGGAGCTGCTTCAGTAGATCTCATGGGGGTGCTGCTTTCCATTCACCTAAAAATCCCTGAAAAACTGATTCCTAAATTCATCCTCACAATCTCTCTACCTTACCACCTCCCAGTGGAGTGAAACGACCCCATCCATTGTTTAAAAAAAAAGCAAAACAACAAACACAAAAAACCTCCAGGAAGAACATGCACCATGTTATTTCTTGAATTTTCGGAATCTATTTGTCAATTTTGCTTCCCCAGAAATCCTGGCAACATAATTTACTAATGACAGATAAATTAGGAAACATTGTTTTTAACAAGTCTTGTTGGAAGTGCATAAAGGAATTGAACAAATAGAAAAGGATTTTTTCCACTGAATGAACTATTTATTAAGGAGCCTAGTACTAATACTAATGAAAATACTTCCCATCTCTTGCACCATTAGGTGTCTGGTTCATTAATCACAGTTCTGTTTTTGGTCCCTACCTTCCTGCTCTACTTAAATGGGCACTTTGAAGGGCCCACCCACTACCTGGTTCTAGACAAGGTATTTTGAACTTAAAATTGTACATTTGAGTGCTTGACATTTTTAGCTCCAATTACACTTTATCTTTTCATTCTCTGGTCAGTAGCAGAAATTGCTCACAGCAAAGCATACTCAAATCCTGTTTTTTTTGTTTTGTTTTGTTTTGTTTTTTGCCTCCACTGGAGGAAATTTACTTTTGCACATTGCTTGACTTACCCCTTTCCTAAGGTTTAATTTTTTTTTTTTTTTTTTACTTAATCCTCACCCGAGGATACGTTTATCAATTTTAGAAAGAAAGGAAGAGAGAGAGAGAGAGAGACAGAGAGAAAGAAAGAAACATTGATGTGAGAGAGAAACGTTGATTGGTCGCCTCCCCTAAATGACCCCCACGGGATCGTACCACAACCTGGATATGTGCCCTGGCCGGGAATTGAACCCTCAAGCTTTTTAAGTAGAGGACAGTGTTCTAACCAACTGAGCTATCTGGCCAGGGTGCTTTCCTAAGCTTTTTAATAGTTCATTTTTTATTGTGTTTTTTCCCATTACCATTTATCTCCCCACACCCTCTTCCACCTCCCCACCCCAATCACCAAACCATTGTCCCTGTCCATGAGTCCTTTCTTTTTCTTTTTGTTTTTTTGCTCCCTCCCTCCAACCCCACAAAGCCCCAACCCCTCTGCACCAACCTGTCAGCCCACTCCCTATCTCTGTCTAGGAGTCTGTCTCTATTTTGCTTGTTAGTTCAGTTTGTTTTTCAGATTCCACATATGAGTAAAATCATATGGCACTTGTCTTTCTCTGACTGGCTTATTTCACTTAGCATAATATTCTCCAGGTCCATTCATACTGTAGCAAAGGGTAAGATTTCCCTTTTTTTTTAATGACTGAGTAGCATTCCATTCCTAAACTTTTTAAAAGCTGTAAGTGTGTTGCAAACATAAGCTCTGGGGACATTATTACAATAGAATAATTTAATACTAACAGGGAAGACAGTCTCTAAATATTCCCCCATGGCAATTTCAAACCTGTTCTTTGGAGTTTATGGAGAATATAGATTTGTCCTGGAGCAAATCTATGTCCATTGTACCTGATTAGTCTAACTTAGTGCAACATCAAACTCATTCTGCTACTTTCCCTGATCAGAGTTTATGACCTTTTTGAAACTTTTCCTGAATCCCAGTGATCAGATTTCTTGGAACCAGATTCTGGGGGATATCTGAACGTCTCTAGCAATTGAAACATCTTTGATTTTGTGAATAAGTATTTCATGTCCTTGGGCACCTTATTGTATGTATTACCTATTTTAAAGGAGGATTTTGATATTTTCCCCATCCAGATTCTGCCTATATATGATTCTTGTTAGTGTAAACAAATTCTATTATTAAGCCCTCAAATCGAAGAGTTTGCCAGCTTTGAATGAATTGGATTTGACAACTCAATACTCCTATGGAAAGTTTGTGTTAAACAGAGACAACCTGTTAGCCAGAGAATGTCCCATGCACGGCACAGGATTTGCCAGCATTGTAGTTCACTTCTTAGAACCCCAACCCAAGGCTGATGCTTAGGGGCTTGGGGTGGTAGGAGGTTCTAGAATGGCACATATCAGAGCTAGATATAGAGGTGCAGCTTTATGAGAGCTAACTTATTTATGTAAATCAAGTCCTTATTGATTCAAGAGGTGTTAACGATCATTTCCATCCAAGGCAAGCCAGTTGCCACCCACTGGGCATATTCCTCACCAACTTACCTAACTATTTGGCATGAGAAGAGAAGGCAGCTTAGCTTCCCATTGATGCTTCTAGCAGAAAAAGGGCTTGTGAAAGTGCTGATATGAGGCATATGACCTCATTCATGTCAGCAAAAAGGCTTGAACAAGTTACCTGAGTACAAATTGGTAGCTATGTTTGGAGCGGGGAGGATGAAAGAGGAATGAGGAGCAAGTGGTTGCAAAAAGTCAAAGTTAGAGAATGGACGCTTTCCAGTGGGTTGGGTTGGTAGATATTTCTTATCTTTGATTCATCAAGTCCTACCACAGACAGACTGATACCATGTATATCAAAATAGAGATCTTCCCCTAAATCTACAAAAAGGGAAGTTACATTAGGTGAGAACTTCTGATATAGGTGATAGAAATGAAACCCTTGGAGAAATCAAGGACAGGCCTCCAATGAGCAGGCCAAACAACACTAGGCCTTCTACTTGAGAATTCTCCAGCCTAGTACACAATCATATCCAACTGTCAAAGACATCTCAGCTTGACTGAGGCTGCTTCTCCTCCCTTCTTGGCTCCACACCTGGTTACTCTCTGATAGCTCATCTCAGTGAAAGGGAGCCCCACCTGCCCAGTTGCTGGACCATAGAGACGTCCCCTCCTCAGGCACTCATATCCCCACTTGTCACTTGGGAGGGGAAAACGCCCTCCAGGTAGCAAAGCACCATGTTGATAGAAAGTACTGTGAATGATATTATAAAGTTTGAGAGTCATTTTATGGAGAATAGAGAGTGAAAATACACTTACTAACCCAACATGGTGGGGGCGGGTGGAGAGAGAGAGAGAAAGGAAGAGTGCCCGTGGATGGTCTATATTAGAAGGGCATCCAGGGAGCTGGCCTTGAGGCAGCTTGCAGTTCAGCAGGAGTTATTTATTCTTTCTTTGTGCAAAACTGTTCAAAAATAGCACTGATCAAAACTCTTAGGCACCACAGGAATGCACAGGCATTTCCCCTTCAGCTGGGCGTGTTCAGTGGTGGCAGAAAAGGCACCTGCCGCCTGGAGCAGGCTGGAGCCAAGTGGCAGGGGCATGGATGGCCCCCAGTTCTGTAGGTCCTGCTACTTTCTCTTTGCTGCATTCTCTCACTCTCACACATGCCCCTATAGAAAGTGTCTGGGCCCCAGGAGACCAGATTTAGCATTTGCTGAATTGCGCATTGTGCTTCTAATTTGAGTCTCTAGAACTAGACTTCTTACATTCATAGGACTCTACAGAAAAGATCCTCCTAAAGTCTGAGGGAATCCCTTATTACCTATATACTTGCGTTAAGATAGCTCTGTGGTTACATGGAAAGATAACAGCCTTGAAAGATTCAGAGCGCTGACCCCAAATTCTTACATGACGTTGGACAAATTCCTTTATTCTTTGTATAAATTTGCAAGGGCCACCATAACAAGCTACCACACACAGGTGGTTTACAAAGCAGAAATGTATTTTCTCACAGTTGTGAAGGTTGGAAGCCCAAAATTAAGATGTAGGTGGACCTGGTTTCTTCTGTGCTTCTCTCCTTGGCTTGCAGATGTTTGTCATTTTGCTGTGTCCTCATGCCATCTTTCCACTGTGTACACACATCTCTGTCTCTCTGTGTGTCCCCATCTCCTCTCCTGTAAGGACGCCAATTTGGTTGGATTAGGGCCCACCAGAGCGGCCTCATTTTAACTTAATTGCCTCTTTAAAGGCCTTATCTCCAAATACAGCCACATTTTGAGGTACTGGGGTTAGGACTTCAGCATATGAATTTGGGGAGAACACAATGCAGCACATAACACTTTTCTTCATTTTTGCTCTTTGATGCCTGAAGTAGTTGGGCCAATGATTTTGAGGTTCTTTCTCAGTTGAACTGTGCTGTCGAGAGTATGCTTCTCTCTCTCTCTCAGGAGATTATAAACACTTAGACACACAGGTCAATTTTCCTACCTGAAGATAACACCTCTCCATTTCCATCCATCGTTAACTGTTAGTGCTGCCATTGCCAAGGTTATCTGAGTTGGTTCCCTATCTCACTTGGGCTTCAGAATGGCAGTGGATGAACAGAAGAGCATCTTGTGATGACTGAGCCCACCCACAGTGTTCTCTGTGTGCTCTGTCTTCCCTAAGTCACAGACATCATTCCTCGTTAGGACCCCAGTTAATGGGAGGCATAGGCACACCCCTGTGACCCTTGTTTAGAGAGTGTAGATCAATGCACTCCCACCCCACAGGTTCTGACTGGCTCCCACATCTGCTAATAGTTCCATCCTCAGATTGGAATTAATGAGTATAACTTCCTTCTCAGCTATCTTCATAGTAAGGAGAGTGCCACATTAAGCAGGAAAACCCAGAAACCGCTCGTGGTGGTGGCTAAAAGAAATTGCTTGAAATTATCCTTCAGAGGAAGGTTTTTCTCCTTTCGTCTCCAGTTAGAAGAAGGGTCCACATAGCTACTTGCAGAAGCTTGTTCTCTGAAATTGCTTCTTATGGCCGTGTTGAAACAGCTGTACTTTGAGATATCTTTTTACATTTTCAGTTCCTGGTCTGCTTCAGTGTTCCAATTTAACAAAAAAGAAGGAGAAACAGGAAACAACTAGTTTTAGATTATGGTTGTCCCTGAGAAATGGTGGAGAAACATGCCCAGAAAAATGCCCTGCAGGTCCCAGTCTGTTCCGTCCATTGAGGAAGCTTTTTACTGAATAAGGGCATCCTCCCCACCCCACACCCACGCTGAACCAAAAACAACAAAAACACATTAAATTTCCAGCCATCTATCTCTTTCAGAAAAAAAAAAAAAGCCCTGAGTTTTGATAATTCAGGCAACTCTGGCAACATTATGGGTTTTGTTACTAAAGAACTAAATTTGGAACAAAAGGAAGAAATGAATAATACAAGTGAAAAGTTAAGAACTCCACACCCGTTGCTCTTTAGGATGGAACATATACTGAGGTCGTAAACTGCACATATTAAGCATCGTGCTGTGGGAGCTGACAGGTGCTGTGGTGCATGAGCTGTGTTATTCCGCTGGAACACTTAGAAACAGGTGACTCCCTGAATCCTGCAGCATTCAACATCCACCTCCATGCCAGTGCCAAAATCCATTGTCTTCATTTGATAAATTTTCATTCTTTAATTCTTTTTATCTTCACCCGAGGACATGCTTACTGATTTTAGAGAAAGGGGAAAGGAGGGAGAGAGAGAGGGAGAGAAACGCTGATGCAAAAGAGAAACATTGATCATTGCCTTTCCCACACACCTTGAGGAGGAACCGAACCCACAACCGAGGCATGTGCTCTGACCAGGAATTGAACCTGGGACTTTTAGGTTTACGGGATGATGCTCCAACCACCTGAACCATACCAGCCAGGGCAATAACTTTCCATTTTTTAATTCTCAAGTTAAAGTATTTTTAGTCTCGTTATCACTTCACTACCTTGCTGTAAGAATTTATTATAAACGTACCCTTCCTTGCAAAAGGGCGAAAATGTGGTGAATAGAAATAAATATTTTGCCCCCCTTTTTTACTTTATTTTTATTGTTTACACTATTACAGATGTCCCCATTTTTCCCCTTTTGCCCCTCTCCATCCAGCTCTCGCTCCTCAGGTTCCCTCACATTGTTGTTTGTTTCTATGGGTTATACATGTATGTTCTTTATATAATAATCCCTTCTCTTTCATCCAGTCCCCCTTTACCCTTCCCCTCTGATAGCTGTCAGTCTATCCCATGTATCTGTGCCTTTGTTTCTATTTTGTTTGTGAGTTTCTTTTCTTCATTAAATTCCACATATAAGTGAGATCAAATGGTATTTGTCTTTTGCTGACCAGCTTATTTAATTTAGCATAATAATCACCAGGTCCATCCATGCTGTAACAAATGTAACAAAGAGTTCCTTCTTTTTTACAGCTGAGTAGTATTTCATTGTGTAAATGAACCATAGCTTTTTTATTTTTTCATTATCCACTCGTCTACTAATGGGCACTTGGGCCGTTTCCAAATCTTGGCTGTAGTAAATACGCTGCTATGAACATAGGAGTGCCTATATTCTTTTGAATTGGTGTTTTGGGATTATTAAAATATAGTATTCCCAGAAGTAGGATCACTGGGTTAAAAGGCAGTCCCATTTTTAATTTTTTGAGGAAACTTTATACTGTTTTCCACAGAGGCAGCATCGGTCTGCATTCCCACCAACAGTGCAGTAGAGTTCCCTTTCCTCCACATCCTCATCAACATTTGTTTGTTCTTTTATTGACGCATAACCATTTTCACAGGCATGAGGCTATATCTCATTGTGGTTTTAATTTGCATTTCTCTGATGACTAGTGATACTGAGTAGGTTTTCATATGTCTGTGGGCCATCTGAATGGCCTCTGGAAAAGTGTCTATTTAGGTTTTTTGCCCATTTTTTATTTGGATTATTTGTCTTCCTGGTGTTGAGTTGTATAAGTTCTTATATATTTTGGAAAGTAAACCCTTATCAGATGTTTCATTCACAAATACATTCTTCCATTCACTGGGTTCCCTTTTCATTTTATTGATGGTTTCTTTGCTGTGCAGAACCTTTTTAGTTTGACGTAGTCCCATTTGTTTATTTTTTCCTTTGTTTTTCTTCCCCTAGATAATATATTGGCAAAATTATTACTATGTGAGATGTCTGAAATTTTACTGCCTATGTTTTCTTTTAGGATTTTTATGGTTAGTGACATATTTAAGTCTTTTATCCATTTTTAGTTTATTCTTGCATATGGTATAGATTGGTGTTCTAGTTTCATTTCTTAGTATGTAACTGCCCAGTTTTCCCAACACTATTTATTGAAGGGACTGTTTTTAATTGGCCATAAAGGCTTGGGTTGATTTCTGGGCTCCCTGTTCCATTCCACTGATCTATATGCCAATTCTTATGACAGTACCATGCTGTTTTGATTACAGTGGACTTATAGTATAGTTTGATATCAGGTATTGTGATACCTCCAACGTAGTTCTTCTTTTGTAAGATTGCTGAGGCTATTTGGGGTCTTTTTTGATTCCATATAAATAGTTGGAATATTTTTTCTAGATCTGTGAAATATGCCATTGATATTTTAATAGAAATTGTGTTGAATATAGATTGCTTGGGGTAGTATGGAGATTTAATGAAGTTAATTTTTCCTATCCATTAACACAGTATATATTTCCACTTAATTGTATCTTCCTCAATTTCTTTCTTCAGTGTCCTATAGTTTTCTGAATACAGGTCTTTTACCTCCTTGGTTAAATCTATTCCTAGGCACCTTATTATTTTTTGTTGCAATAGTAAATGGGACTGTTTTCTTAGTTTCTCTTTCTGGTAGCTCATTATTGGTGTATAAAAATGTCACCAATTTCTGATAGTTTTGTGTCCTACTACTTTGCTGAATTCATTTATTAGATCTGGTAGTTTTTTGGTGGAGTCTTTAGGGTTTTCTATGTACAGTATCATATCATCTGCAAACAATGACAGTTTTACTTCCTCCTTTTTGGTTTGGGTGCCTTTTATTACTTCTTTTTTGTGATCACTGTGGCTAGGACTTCTAGGACTATGTTGAATAACAGTGGTATAAGCTGACATCCCTGTCTTATACCTGATCTTAAGGAAAATGTTTTTAGTTTTGTACGTTGAGTATGTGTTAGCTGTAGGTTTTTCATATATGGCCTTTATTATGTGGAGTTATGATCCCTGTATTCCCACTTCGCTGAGAGTTTTGATCAAAAATGGGTGTTGGATTTTATTGAATGCTTTGTCTGCATCTATTGATATGATCATGTGGTTTTTATCCTTCATTTTGTTTATGTGATATATCACATTTATTTGCAAATATTGTTCCAACCTTGCATTTATGGGATAAATCCCACTTGATCATGGTGTATGATCTTTTTAATGTATTGCTGGATCCTGTTTGCTAATATTTTGTTGAGGATTTTAACATCTAAGTTCATCAAGTTCATCAGGGATATTGTCTTATGATTTTCTTTTTTTTTCTTTTCTTTTTTTTTTTTGTAGTGTTTTTATCCGATTTTGGTATTAAGATAATGCTGACCTCATAAAAAGAACCTGGAAGTCTTCCCTCCTCTTGAATTCTTTTGGAATAGTTTGAGAAGCATAGGTATTCTTCTTTGAATGTTTGGTAAAATGCACCTGTGAAGCCATCCAGTCCAGGACTTTTGTTTGCTGAGAGTTTTTTTTATTTCTCCTTCAATTTCATTCATTGTAATCAGTCTATTTAAGTTTTCTGATTCTTTCTGGTTCAGTTTCGAAGATTGTAGGTTTTTAGAAGTTTATCCATTTCTCCCAGGTTGTCCAATTTGTTGATATATAGTTTTTCATAGTATTTTCTTACAATCCTTTGTATTTCTGTGATATCAGTTGTTAACTTCTCTTTCCTTTCTGATTTTATTTATTTGGTTCCTCTCTCTCTCTCTCTCTCTTTTTTTTTTGGATGAGTCAGGTTAAAGGTTGGTCAATCTTGTTTATCTTTTCGAAGAACCAGCTCTTGTTTCACTGAGCTTTTATATGGTTTTTTAGTCTTTATGCCATTTATTTCCTCTGATTTTTATTATGTAATTTCTTCTACTTTTTCTGGGCTTTGCTTGTTGTTGTTTTTCTAGTTCTTTTAGGTGTAAGGTTAGATTGTTTATTTGAGATGTTTCTTGGTTCTTGAGGTAAGCCTTTAATGCTATAAACTTTCCTCTCAGGACTGCTTTTGCTGTGTCCCATAAATTTTGGGTTGTTGTGTACTCACTTTCATTTGTTCCAGGTAATTTTTGATTTCTGCCTTGATCTCATTAATAAACCATTCATCATTTAATAAACAATAGACATCATTTAATGTCTATTTAGCCTCCACCAATTTGAATGTTTTTGCATTTTTTAATTGAACTTGATTTCTGGTTTCATACTGTTGTGATCTGAGAAAATTCTTGATATGATTTCAATCTTCTTAAATTTTTTAAGATTTATTTTGTGTCCCAACATGTGGTCTGTCTTCAAGTGCTCCATGTGCTATTGAGAGGAACGTATATTGTACTGCTTGAGATAAAATGTTTTGTAATACCAATTAAATACATCTGATTTAGAGTGTGGTTTAAGGTTGCTGTTCCCTTTTGATTTTTCTGTCTAGAAGATCTATCTAATGATGACAGTTGGGTGTTAAAATCCCCTGTTGTGACTGTATTGCTGTTAATTTCTCCCTTAATGTCCACCAAGATTTTCTTTATTTATTTAGGTGCTCCTATGTTGGGTGCATATAGGTTTACAAGGGTTATATCCTCTTGTTGGATCGATGTCTTTAGTATTATGTGGTGACCTTCTTTGTCTCTTGTTATGGCCTCTGTATTGAAGTGTATTTCTGTCAGATATAAGTATTGCTACTCTGGCTTTTTTGGTTTTCATTTGTATATTGTATTTTCTTCCAACCCTTCACTTTCAGGCTGCCTACTCTTTTGTTCTGTGGTGTGTCTCTTGTAGACAGCATATAAAGGGTCATATTTTCTTATCCATTCAGCTACTCTATGTCTTTGGATTGGAACATTTATTCCATTTACATTTAAGGTTATTATTGATAGGTACTTATTCATTGACCTTTTTTTTTCTTTATACCTATGTTCCTCTCTCTTTCTATTTCTTTTTCTTTTATTTTTTAAATTTAATCTTTATTGTATTTTTTTCCATTACCATTTAGTCCCCTTATACCCCTCTCCCCCCAGCAATCGCCACACTGTTGTCCATGTTCATGAGTCCTTTTTCCTTTTTGTTCAATCCTCCACCTGCTAACCTCCCCCAGCATTAGCTGTCATCTTGCTCTCCATCTATGTGTCAGTCTCTATTTTGCTCGTTAGTTCAGTTTTTTCACTAGATTCCACATATGGTATGGAATGAAGTCATATGGTATTTGTCTTTCTCTGGCTGGCCTATTTTACTTAGTATAGTGTAATCCAGGTCCATCCATACTGTCACAAAGAGTAAAATTTCTTCTTTTTATGGTGAGTAGTATTCTGGGTAGTATTCCATTGTGTAAATATCTCATAGTTGTTTTATCCACTCATCTACAATGGACACTTGGGCTCCTTCCATATCCTGGTGATTGTAAATAATGCTCAATGAAAAATGGGTGTGCTTATGTTCTTTCAAATTAGTGTTTCGGGTTCCTTCATATATATTCCCAGAATTGGGATTGCTGGGCCAAAAGGCAGATTCATTTTTATTTTTATCTCCATACTGCTTTCCATAGTGGCTGCACCATTCTGCATTCTCACCAACAGTGCAAAAAGGGTTCCCCTTTCTCCACAACCATACCAGCATTTGTTGTTTGTTGAGTATTGATGATACCCATTCTGACAGGTATGAGATGATATCTCATTGTGGTTTTCATTTGCATTTCTGTGATGATTAGTGATGTTGATCATCTTTTCATATGTCTATGGGCTATCTGTATGTCCTCATTGTAGAAGCATCTGTTCAGATTCTTTGCCCATTTTTTAATTGGGTTGTTTGATTTTTTGGTGTTAGGTTTTGTAAGTTCTTTATAAATTTTGGATATTAAACCCTTATGAGATGTGTTGGCAAATATGTTCTCCAATTCTGTGGGTTGTCTTTTTATTTTGTTGATGATTTCCTTTGCTGTGCCAAAACTTTTTAGTTTGATGTAATCTCATAAAGAGGTCTATTTAATATTTCTTACATTGCTATTTTGGTGGTAATGAACTCCTTTACTTTTCTTTCATTTGGGAAGCTCTTCTGCTTTCAATTTTAAGTGATAACCTTGCTGGGTAGAATAGTCTTGGTTTCATGTCCTTGTTTTTCATCACTTTGAACACCCCATGCCAATCCCCTCTTTGGCCCATTTTTCTACTTTGTTCCTCAATGCTTGTAGCATATCTGGTGAGTTACAGGGCTGGAGGCAGAAGTGTTCTTATTCTTTTGAAAACTTAACTCATGGAGACGTTAAATTCTTGTTTTTTCCATATCTCTTCGTTTGTGATTTTTCCTCTCCCTCTTTTCTTCTTTTTGTTCTTTCTCCTCTTCTATTCTCTTGCTTTTCATTTCTCTTTCTTTCCTAAGAGTATACAGTCTGCTCCATAGGTGATTCATTATACTGAGGTTTACCTCTCATTTTCATGGTCTGATTAGAATACTTTCAGATCAAGTTGCTTGCAGAGTCCTGGCCACAAATACACATCTCCATATAGCAAGGATAGATTAAGTGTTAATGGAAGGAAAAATCTTGCTCTTTCTCTAAGGGGCAACTGGGGTCAAGGTTGGCACAGGTCATGAAGAGGGCTCCTGCCCATCATCATAACAGAATAAATGACACTGGACTAGACCTCCCACTGCAAACCCCCTACAACCTGCCACCACCAGAAAAAAAACCTGGATGAGATATGTGAAGTACAACTTTTCAGATATTGAAAATAGGCAGCAAAAGATTGTGATCTCTAACATAAGGGAAGCAAATTAAGTGCACCCTATGATTGTTTCAGCTTTTTATCTTGAATCAGTGTTTGGGCTGCACTCAGGGGAAATCCAAGGAGAACATGGATTTTTCACTGAGTTGAGAAGGCAGAGCTTATGGTTTGGAAAGACTGACACAGATAGAAGGTGTAGGGAAGATACCAGTGAAAAGGGAGCTAGGTAGGACTCCAGAAATGTACACAGAAATTCCCTTGAGGCTGTATACTAAGCTGTATGTGCAAAGAGCAAAATATAATCAGGTCAGGAAATGATCAACTTCGAAGATGCTTTAAGTTGAACAATTCCTGGTGTCACATAGGGTAGGAACAACTCACATTTAAGTTTCAGACAGCCAGAATGAAGATGCCTGGGAGAACCTGGGAAATTCAGTAAAGACTCTAGAAATGCAATAGGACCAAACTAGATCCACTCTAACAAAGCTTGAAATAAGCCTGAGGGAGATCAGCTAATCAAACAACTTAACTGAGTGTCAAATAAAAATTTAACACTTATTGAAGGAAGATAAAACACAGATATTCAACAACATAACATACACAATGTTTAGCAGTCAATAAAAAATAACTATACGTGTGAAGAAGAAGGAAAGCATGACTCCTAATGAGGAAAAAAATCAGCCAAAATCAATAGACCCAGATTTAAATCTAGATGATGTAATTAGCACACATGGACTTTAAATGTACTCAAGAATTTAAAAGGAAACAAACAAAATGAGGAAAATGTCTATATTAACATCGGAAAAATGTACTTCAGGATGAAGAATGTTACCAGAAATGAAGAGGAATATTTCGTAATGATAAAAAGGGCCAATTCATTGAGAAGACATAGTTTTAATACATATGCAGCTATAACAAAATTTCAAATTACATGCAACCAATGAATCACAAAATAACATTTATAGCTGCTGTTTTAATTAAAAGGGAAAATACCACAGAGCTATTTGCAAGGTCATATTTATCACCATAGATCTATTGAGTAAGTAAACCATCCTAGGACCTTATTGGGGTGACAGGAAAATAATTTTACAGATTTGTGTTTGACCTCTAGGAGCTCACAATAGAGTTGAATTACAGAAACACACACACACACACACACATTAAAAGATTAAAAGATATGTCTTGTGAATTTTTCCTTAAACTTCTGCCTTTCATTTTTCGAGTCAAATAAATTGTTAGGCTCTCAATTGTTTTCCATCCTATTATTAGTGTTTGGTGTTACAACATCGTAGTAGCTGCTTAGTCATCCTTGCTATGCCCACATGGCTCATGACCACCCTCCTAGGTTCAGCTAGTGCCTACTGAACTGGGAATGTGATGGATGAATATTGTTAATATTGCATAAGACCAGAGGTCAGCTTTTGTTCCAGTAAGGCTTGCAATGAGCTGCTGCAGACTGCCTGCTTTCTGCTCATTCGCAAAGCAAGAAGTGAGCCATTAGGGCACTCACATTAGGAGAATATTTTAAAATTATTAGTTCTCAGGGTGATTCACACTTATTATGGTTAATTAAACCAGTAAAGCTCTACTTAAGATGAGAAAGGAGCCACTCTTTCAGAAAAGTCATTCTCAAATATCTACTTTATACACATAATTTAATCTTTTAGAATTCAGTCATATTTCCCAAGGAAGCTGCCTGGAGATGTTGGGGTTAGAATGGATTACCCCTAAAAGAACCTTTTCATAAATCCAAGTTCAGCTAACAGAAAGAGCTTTTTGTTGCCTTTTAATAAGTGATTAAATATTTTTATACTACTTCTTTCCAAGAAAGATTAAAGTAGCTTACCAACAAACCTTCCAAGGATCTTAGCTGGTTCCAGAAAGGGAGAACGGTGGCTGGAAGATATTTCTCTTCTAGTGTTGCCTGAGAGTGAAAGCTTGTCTTGGAAGCTTGCTCCCATCTCTGTGGAACATGGAAAGACTATGGGCCTTGGAGTCACATAAATTGGGATAGAATTCCACCCTTTTCACCTACAACCTTTGTGTCTCAGGCGGTCATGAAACACCATGGAGCGGTATTTTCTTCCTCTACAATATACCTCACTCACATATACACACATTCACAAATATTAGTCCTTTCCTTTGTGCCTTCTTTCTACCTCTATTAGAGGCCTTACTACTTAATACTGCTACATGGCCATGAGTCTTAGATCTTTGAAGATCTGGAAAGTCAGTCACTGTTCTTATTGTTAGAAATGTACTTGTCTGCTTCCCTCTCTTTGAAGACATCCTTAGTCCTGGCATGGTGTCTGCTATGGAGGAGATGCCGATATATTATTGTTAAATAAAGCCCTCACTGTTTTCAGAAATTTATTTGCCCTCCATTATCTTCTTTAGAGGGAAAAAAAACAACATAAAGCAGCCCTCTCCAGTTCTGGCAGGCCCCTCACAGCACTGGCCCTCTTGGTGGCAGAGGCCACAGCACGCTGATGGGCACAGGATGTTTCTGTTCCAGCTCCTCCACGTATGAGCTGGGCGACCTTGAGCCATCAAATGAGGAAATGTGTAGACACTAGCCAGGTGAGGTTGGGCTCAGGGGGAGGACACAGGACATTTTGTTTCTGAGCCGTCCCCTGCTTTTTCCCAGATTACACTCTTAGATCTAAAAGTGACCCCTGGACAGATGCCACCTGATCCAACCCTGGTCCACCACCCAGTCACTTTACATGACACTAAGGTCTGTTTCCCTCACACTTCATTGCTGTCATTGCTTTCACGTGGAAATGGAGCATGGCAATTGCAGGGCTGGTTTCTGGGAGGTCCTGGCTGTTGCAAAGCAGGGCAGTGCAGCGAATGAAAAAGGATATTTCCTACCTTCCTCTCATTTTTATTCCTTAAGAGAAAATGAATTAAAAAGAGGGTCTGAGGAGATCCCCATCTCTCAAATTGCTGGGGTACAGGGTATGACATTGGCTCAGAGGTGAATTAACTGTTGTCTGCTTTTTGAGACACCACTGTCTGGGACATCTGAATGTATCTTTGATTTGTAATAAACTGGCTAATCACTTGTCTCAAATCAAAGTGGTTGTGAATGCTTTGAGGATTAGTGTTCAGCAGTTGTGAGTTTTAAAATAGATCAGATTCCTGCATTCCCCGTTCTAGTATTTCACGGCAGAAAACACACAGAAAGAAACACACAAAGGGGTGGGGAGAAAATGGAGACAACTGTAGTTGAACAACAATAAAAAGAAAAGAAACATAGAAAGGGGAACATGAGTTGGTTTGTATGTCTTACTTAATAAGACTCCTCTAACACTGAACTCACATATTTGCAGTCACTCAATGTCTCTTTCCTTCCCCTCCTCTCTTTCCCACCTTTCTGCCTTCTCTCTGCTATTGCCTAAAACATAAAAATGAATAAGAGGAAAACATGAAGACTCATAAACCTGAATGTGGCCTTTGAACCATGTAAGAAGGTTGGAGCTTGGGAAAATGGAACAGTGTTTATGATACCTCACTGGCTCCAGGGATGATGTCTCTAAACTCACACTGTGATGAGAGTGACTGATAGGAATTAGTGAGCTGCCTCTCCCAGAGGTATTTTCATTGTCATCACTTTTAAAAGCCAAAGGACTTCAAGCATTTAACATTGACTATTAGATAATAGGTAAAGGTGTTTTGAGGCAAGAGGTCCTACCTAGGGCCCCTGAAACTACATCTCAATTATTCAGAGAGGGAACTTATTAAAACAATCATCACTCTTTTTTCCCCATTTACCTTTATTGGAAAAAATGTAAAAATAAAGCTTAATTGAAGTATTGTAACTTAAAGTGTTTTCAAAAAGAAAGCATACGCACTGGTTACAGAGAGGACCTACCCTCAACACTGTCATTTGTGAAATAAATGTATTGGGTTAGCCAAAAAGTCCATATGTTTCTTTCCCATAAAATAAAAGACATATTTTTCATTTTCACCAATAACATTATTGATTTGGATATTTTGAGTATGTCAGCTCTCTCCCGTGTGGTAGAATGTTGATTTTTCACAATTATTGCCTCAATTTGATTGCTATCAACTTCAACTAGTCTACCTGACTGTTCAATCAGTCACAGCACCT
Organism: Mormoops blainvillei; assembly: GCA_004026545.1. Classification (NCBI taxonomy): domain Eukaryota; kingdom Metazoa; phylum Chordata; class Mammalia; order Chiroptera; family Mormoopidae; genus Mormoops; species Mormoops blainvillei. The sequence goes on along the minus strand of PVJD01001384.1, from coordinate 236,334 downwards.
TCTCCGTACACTGCACAAATCCTTTTCTTTCATTTCAGTTGCATTTTTATCTTTCTTGAAATAATAAAGCACAACATGCTAAAAATTTTGCATATTTTCTTCCATCTTCACAATTAAAATGACTACACAAAAAAATCACCAATCTTAATGGTTTTTAAATGCACACTGATATGGCAACTATCAAAATAAAATCTAACAGAATTGTTTTCAAATGAAATTAAAGACAACCTACTGCTACTAGAGCCATCTTACAGAAAAAAAATCAAATGAACTTTTTGGCCAACACAGCAATATGGTCAACAATAGTCAGACTTGCTAGCAAAGCATTGTGTGTGTGCTGCCTGTGTAGAGGGCCAGAGTTCCTCCTTGGACAGTCGCCACGATTCAGAGGGCCAACCAGTGATATCTTTGGAACATCAGGGGCACACGGATTCTGTTTTCTCAGAGAAACAATGCAATACCCCATGGTTCTGGGTCATTAACAATTGCACAAAATGTCTAGCTTTCAGGAACCCTAAGCTTCTGGGCAGAACACAGAAATGTTGGGACAAAATAATTGACACCAAACATCCAGTCCCAAGGAAAATTGAATGAGGAAGGGCTCAAAATATAAGAAACTGCCTCTAATGTGCTAAGACTGCTCTGTTCATTGAGTAAAGAGAAAGAACCACTTAAGCTGGTTGACCATGCTGAAAAGGCCAGGCCTATGTGCAGAAACAGGAGACACAAGGAAAAGTGAACTTACTTATAACTGCCATTTCCACTGTTCCCACTCTACCTGGCCATTTATACGTTTTACCTCACTTAATTCTCTTAACTACTTCAGAGGTAGGTGCTGTTATTATCCCTGTTTTGTAGCTGAGGAAGTAAGACCCAGAGTAAGTGATGGGACTAAGACACAAATCCATCTTCCTATTGTCTTCTCTCTACTCCTTTGATTGTTAAGTTGAACTGATGCCCAGCCAGGAGGCAGTGAGTGTAAAGGAAGATGTCCGGCTGTGCTCTTATGGGGAGTGGGGAGTGGGGCAAAGGCTGGGCTGGGGCAAATCCTAAACAATTGATAATGCCCAGTGTTGCACATCATGTGCATAAGCATAGGATGCTACATTGGCAAGGATGAGGCCACAGAACCTGATCTTGTGTAAAGGAGAAAGATGTCCTTGAAAGCCAGCCAGAGGGAGGATAAGATGCCCTAAATAGAGGAAATAGTTATGGCAGATCTCAGAGGCAAAAGAGATTCCGGGGGCTGCAAGAAGTTCAGTTCAGCTGGAGGACAGAAAGCAGAGTAGGATCGAGAGGAGCCCACCTGGGGCTTGGAGGGGCTTGTTGAGCTTGGCTTCACATTGTTCCAGAGGCAACGGGGGACAAGTGAAGAGCATTAAGGAGTGAAACTTTTTTTAAAAAGTGTTTAAAGCAAAATGACTGCTGGGATTTTGGCTTGGGTGAGATGGATGTAGGTATCACTCGCAGAGAGGGAGAACACCAGTGTAGTGTGTTTGTTATTTGAGATGTGAGCTCTCCTGGTGATGTCCAGAGTGTCACTGAACTTGAAGTCTTCTATTTTCCCACACAATGCCATTCTGAAAATTCTCATCACATTAAATATTTGAGGGGCCAATATCATCTGTTTCTAGAAAGTTAAAGAAAAAACAACAACCCCCTGATCATATTTTGTGCTTAAGACACAATTTGAATTTCATTCTTTCCTTTCTAGACTAAATATTGAGTTAACTAGCTGAAGTCTAATGAACTCTTTGTTGAGGCTAGCGAGTTACCCGTTAGGCTCAATGACTCCCATCTATGACTTAACTCTTTGAAGTTGATGAGATCTGCACTTCTGCTCACTAATAGTTTCACTTTTATTGTCACACTTCCACTAACTTTTCCAAAGTAACAAAAGGGAATAATGAAATTGAGAGGACTTTGGTGCCTGCCTTATAACTTGCCTTCAGCTCTTAGGTAGGTGACTACTTCTGTGGGTTTGTCCCAAGTTACCTATGAGTTGGGTGCTCTTTCATGTGTTTGCATTCATGCACCCATGCTGTCCCTGTGCCGCATCCCTCACACTTTACTGCAATCGCTCTTTTAATGCATTAAAGTTTACCTTTCAGCCAAAGGCAGGAACCCATGAACTTCTTCTTGATTGCAAGACCTTGTAGAGTTCAATGTGTTTGGAATGAATAAACACTCAACTCCATGGAGAACATATCATCGTCCCTATTTTGAAGATGAGAAGATAAACTCAGATAGGTTATTTCCTGAAGGTCAAATACTGGAAAATGGTTGGAATCAGGACTGAACCAATTCCCTATAACCTTGAAAGTCAGTACTATAGCCCTCCTTATTACCTATGACTACCAGTGACTGTTTTGATGGGTAATTTTTAACTAATTTGACTCTACCTTAACAGAAACAAACAAAACAATCCCACCAGTGTAAGGTATATTTGTGGCAAGTTCAATATCCCCTGCTGGACATGTGTGCTATTTACATGAGACAATATCGAGGACACCTGGGAACAGTCCCACTGAATCTCTGCACTGGAGCTCACTGCTTCAGCCTGGACCCAGATGCTAAGTGACATCACTGAGAAGGTACATTAGTTGCATGGTCCATGTGCAGGCCTTATAAAGGATTTGGGAGCATTTAGTAATTCTCCTGAGTCAAGGTCAGTTAGAAAAGAGAGTAGGAGTTAACCAGGAAGGGCTGTGCCTCAGGCTCTCCATGTGGCTCACACCCTCATCTGCTTTAATCTTTGTTCCAATGGGCCCCTTTTAGGGAGACTGTCCCTGATCACCCACTGCACCTTAGCATCCACTATTCCCTTCTCTCCTTTGTTCTTCTCCACACTTATCTCCAGCTAACTGATTCATTTTGCTGAAGATATTTGTCTTGTTTATTCAGTTCTTCCCACTAGAATGTAAGTTCAACTAGAGCAAGGACATGCATCTCTTTTGTTCTCTGCCATTTCTCCACTGCCTGGAGCAGTGCCTGAAACATAGTGGGTCCTCAGTAAATATTTACTAACTGAGGTGTGTCATCACACTGTCAGTAATACCTTGAGAGTCACCCATAAGTAAAAGGGCATTGACAGTAAAAGTAACAAGTAAGAGGATGAGTCCTTCCTGCCTGGAGGGTGAGTGAGAAAATATGTAACATATGATTTCAAATGATATCACAATGTCTCAGTCCATACGGTCCGCTCTAACAAAATATCATAGGCTGGGTGGCTTATGAACAACAGAAATTTGTTTCTCACAGTTGGAGTTAAGAAGTCTGAGCTCAAGGCACTGGCAGGTTCGATGTCTGACCAGGGAGAGCTTCTGGCTCATGGGTGGCCATCTATTTCCTACAACCTCACATGGCAGAAGGAGCAAGAGGTATTTCTCAGGCCTCTTTGAAAAGATCACTAATTTCATTAATCACCTTCTAAAGGTCCTTGCCTCCTAATCCCATCATCTCGGGCCTCTTTTAAAAGGTCACTAATTCCAAGGGATCAAGATGGTGGAGGAGTGAATGGAAGTCACATTGACCTCCTCCTAGGATCAATCTGGAATTACAACTAAATTGTGGAGAAATCACCCAAAACAAACAATTGAACAATAGTGAGAGAGAAGCCTTATGACCTCAGACAGAGAGAAGAATCAGTTCAGCACAACCTAACTGGTAAGGAGTGCAGCAGAGACATGAGAAGGCTGGCTGGGCACCCTCAGGCAGCAGTGCCAGAGGGATATTCAAGCAGCCAGTTGGATCTCCCTGAGAAGAATGGGGTCTAAACCCTAAGCTGAGATCCCCAGCCTAGAGCATCAGAGCCCAAAAAGTACACAGATAGCAGCCATCTGCGGAAAGTGTCAGGGTTGCTCTCTGCCAGAGACGGGTGACTGGGGACTGGAAGAGCCATTTAAAGGGCCAATGCATACATTTTCAACTGCAGCCTCTAATTTAAAGAGAAAAAAAGTCACACAAGTCCAGGAAGCACAGTGGGTCCCAATCAAGAGGAGCTCAAAGAGACCCACTCGAAGACACATCATAATTAAAATGGCAGATATCAAGACAAAGGGAGAATCTTAAAGGCAGCAAGGGAGAAAGAGGGAGTAACATTCAAGGGAGCACTGATAAGACTAGCCGCTGACTTCTCCACAGACACACTACAAGCTAGAAGGGAATGGCAAGAAATATTCTGAGTAATGAAAAGCAAAGGCCTGTAACCAACACCACTCTACCCAGCGAGGCTCTCAATTAAAATGGAAGGTGAAATAAGGAGTTTCCCAGACAAAAGAAGGCTAAAAGAATGCACCTCTACCAAGCCAGCATTGTAAGATATGCTAAAGGAACTGCTTTAAGAAGATGAAGAAAAAGAGTGAGAGAGAGAGAGGAATACAAGTACCAAAGGAAAAAGTAAGTACCTATCAATAATAACTTTAATTATAAATGGATTAAATGCTCCTATTATAGATGTAGAGTAGCTGAATGGATAAGAAAACAGGACCCAAACATATGCTGCCTGTAAGAGACCCACCTCAGAACAAAAAACCTACACAGACTGAAAGTAAAGGGTTGGAAAAAAATATTTCAACCAAATGGGCAGGAAATAAAAAAGCCAGGGTAGCTATACTTATATCAGACAAAATAGACTTCAAGACAAAGGCCATAAAAAAAGACACAGAAGGACACTTCTTAATACTAAAGGGAAGAATCCATCAAGAAGACATAAACATTTTAAGCCTATAGGCACCCAACAGAGGAGCTCCCAAATACATAAGGAAAATCCTGGAAGACTTTGAGAAAGATATAGAGAGCAACACACTCAGAAGAGGGGATTTAAAAAACCCACTGTCAACAATGGATAGAGCATCCAAACAAAATATCAACAAGGTATTGTGGAACCAAACAACACATTACATCAAATGGACCTAACTGATATATATAGAACCTTTCATCACCAAAGAAGCAAAATACTCATTCTTTTCTAATGCACATGGAACATTTTCAAAGATGGACCACATGACAGGACACAAAACAAGCCTCAACAAATTTAAGAAAATTGAAATCATATCAAGTATTTTCTCAGACCACAAGGGCCTGAAGCTAGAAACCACTCTCAAGGGAAAAACTAAAAAATGTTCAAACTCATGGAAACTGACTAGCATGCTATTAAACAATGATTGGGTCAACAATGAGAGCAAAGAAGAAATAAAAAAGTTTCTAGAAACGAATGAAAATGAACATAAAACAGTCCAAAACCTATGGGACACAGTGAATGCAGTCCTAACAGGGAAGTTCATAGCAACACAGACCTAAAAAAGATAGAAACATTTAAATAAATAACCTAACCCTACATCTACAAGAACTGGAGAAACAACAATAAATAAAGCCCAGAGTGAGCAGAAGGAAGGAAATAATCAAGATCAGAGCAGAATTGAATGACATAGAGACTAAAAGAACAACTCAAAGGATCAATAAATCTAGGACCTGGTTCTTTGAAAAGATAAACAAAATTGACAAACCTTTAAGCAGACTCATCAAGAAGAAAAGGGTGAGGATGCAAATAAATAAAATCAGAAATGAAGGAGGAGAAATTACAACTGATACTACAGAAATACAAAGGCCTGTAAGAAATTACTATGAACAATTATACGCCAAGAAATTTGAAACCCTGGGTGAAACGGACAAATTTCTAGAAAAATATAATCTTCCAAAAGTGAATGAAGAAGAAGCAGAAAGCCCGAAGAGACCGATAACAGCTGGTGGAATTGAAGCAGTAATCAAAAAACTCTAGGCACACGAAATCCCTGGACTAGATGGTTTCACAGGAGAATTTTATAAAACATTTCAGGAAGCACTAACTACTATCCTTCTCAGACTGTGGCAGAAAATCCACGTAGAAGGAAGACTTTCAAACTCTTTTTATGAGAGCAGCATTATCCTAATCCTGAAACCAGATAAAGACACAACGAAGAAAGAAAAGTACAGGCCAATATCATTGATGAACTTAGATGCTAAAATCCTCAACAAAATATTGACAAACTGCAACCAGCAATACATTCAAAAGATCACCCACCATGATCAAGTGGGATTCATCCCAGGGATACAAGGGTGGTACAATATTCACAAAATAATGAACGTAATACATCACATAAACAAAAGGAAACACAAAAAATCACATGATCATATCAATAGATGCAGTAAAAGCATTTGATAAGGTACAGGACCCATATTTGATGAAAACACTCAGCAAAGTGGGAGTAAATGGGGAATACCTCAACATAATAAAGGCTATGTGTGAGAAACCTACATCCAACATTATACTGAACGGGCAAAAACTAAAAGCTTTCCTACTAAGATTGGGAACAAGACAAGGATGTCCACTTTTACCACTTCTATTTAACATAGTATTAGAAGTCCTAGCCACAGCCATCAGACACGAAAAAGAAATAAAAGCCATCTAAATTGGAAATGAGGAAGTAAAACTGTCAAGGTTTGGAGATGACATGATAGTGTACATAGAAAACCCTATAGACTCCACCTAAATATTACTTGACTTCGTAAGTGAATTTGGCAAAACAGGATACAAAGTCAATATTAAGAAATCAAAGGCATATTTGTATGCCAACAATGAAATATCAGAAACAGATCAGGGAAAAAAATCCCATTTACTAAAGCAACAAGAAAAGTAAAGTGCTTAGGAATAAAATTAACCAAGGAGGTTAAAGAACTGTACTCAGAAAACTACACAACACTGAAGAAAGAAATTAGGGAAGACACAAATAAATGGAAGCAAGTACCATGTTCATGGTTTGGAAGAATTAACATCATCAAAATATCCATATTACCCAAAGCAATTTATAGATTCAGTGCAATCCCTATTAAAATACCAATGAGTTATTTCACAGATATAGAACAGACATTTCAAAACTTTATGTGGAATCATAAATGATCCTGAATAGCTGCAGCAATTTTGAGAAAGAAGAACAAAGTAGAAGGGATCACAATACCTGACATCAAACTATATTGTAAGACCACTGTAATCAAAACAGTCTGGCACTGGCATAAGAACAGACACATAGAACAATAGAACAGAATAGAGAGCCCACACAGAAGGACACTTCTTAATACTCAAGGGAAGAATCCATCAAGAAGACAAACATTGTAAGCCTATAGCCTATATGTCAAAATATAACCAGAAATAAACCCATGTCTCTATGGTCAATTAATATTTGACAAAGGAGAAAGAAGCATAAAACGGAATCAAAATAGCCTCTTCAACAAATGGTGCTGGGAGATCTGGAAAGCTACATGCAAGAAAATGAAATTAGACCACCGATGTACATCACACACAAAAATAAACTCAAGACAGATAAGAGAATTAAATATAATTCACAACACCATAAAAGTCCTAGAGGAGAACGTAGGCAGGAAAATCTCAGATACCCCACACAGCAATATTTTCAACGACATGTCCTCTAGAGCAAGGGACACAAAGGAAAGAATAAACAGATGGGACTTCATCAAAATAAGAAGCTTCTGCATGGCTAAGAAAACAGAAGGAAAATGAAAAGGGAGCCAACTGTACGGGAAAACATATTTGCAGATGATACCTCGGACAAGGGTTTGATTTCCAAAATATGTAAAGAACTCACACGACTCACCCCAGGAAGACAAACAATCCAATTAAAAATTGGGCAAAGGAACTGAACAGACACTTCTCCAAGGAGGACATACGCAGGGCCCAAAGCCATATGAAAGGATGCACAGCATCACTAGCCATCAGAGAGATGCAAATAAAACCACAGTGAGATACCACTGTGATATCACACCAGCCAGAGTGGCCATCGTAAACAAATCAACAAACAAGAAGTGCTGGAGAGGATGTGGAGGAAAGGGAACCTTAGTACACTGTTGGTGGGAATGCAGACTGGTGCAGCCACTGTGGAAAACAGTTTGGAACTTCCTCAAAAAACTAAAAATGGAACTGCCTTTTGACCTGGCAATTCTACTGTTGGGATAATACCCTAAGAATCCTGAAACACTAATTCAAAAGAACCTATGTACTCCAATGTGTATAGCAGCACAATTTAGAATAGCCAAGTGTTGGAAGGAACCTAAATGCCCATCAGTAAATGATGGATCAAAAGAACTATGGCACATTTACACAATGGAATACTGTGCAGCAGAAAGGAAGGAGCTACTACCCTTCCCAAGAGCATGGATGGAATTGGAGAGCATTATGCTAAGTGAGATAAGCCAGGTGGTAAAAGACAGATACCATATTATCTCACCTATAAGTGGAACCTAATCAGCAAAATAAACAAGCAAGCAAAATATAACCAGCAACATTGAAATAGAAAACAAACTGACAGTAAACAGAGGGGAAGAGGAAGGGGGATGACAAGGGAAAAGGAGGGGAAGGGTCATCAAGGAACATGCGTAAAGGACCCACGGACAAAGCCAAATAGGGGAAGAGTTTAGGGTGGGAGGTGTGGATGGGTGGGGCTGGGGAAAGTGGTGGTGGGAAGATGTTGACATTGGGATGACGGAATGGGGTGCAGGGTGGAGTGGATAAAGGGGAGAAAAAAATGGGACAACTGCAATAGCAAAATCAATAAAATGTACCAAAAATAAAAATACAATAAAATAAAAATATGGAACTCAAACCAAAATATAATAAAATAAAATAAATAACAAAAATAAAAGGTCACTAATTCCATTAATCACCCTTTAAAGGTCCTGCCTCCTAATCCCATCATTTTGGGGGTTATGATCTTAAGATATGAATTTTGGGGGAGATGCATTCAAACCATAATACCGAGAAAGAGTGTTCTGACATACTACCTAAAACTTGTGAACAAAAGGCAAGCTAATGGTTGGAGATCTTTGCTTTCTTCATAAAGAAAACCCAGTTCTGAGTGGCTTAGGGTACCTGTGCACCTCTCCTGTTTGTAAAACTTGTCCTACCCATTTACCTAATTTCCAAAGGGTGCTGCAGAAAATTTCCTTGAAAAAGTTAAATAATACAATTTCAAATACTTAAAAGGCTAACACTATGCTATGGAGATAATTGGATTTTTAACATTCTGTACAGCTGAAACTTTTTTTGCACTTTTGACATGTTATGGATCAAAAATTCCCTGGCCAGTGCAGGGACACCAGATATTATTTAAGATTGATACTGACACTGAATGATCTTGACCACATATTTAATTTCACTTGTAGGGTTAGGAAGGTGGACTAAATAGATTTTTTAATAGGCTGTGATTTCCAAATTTGCATGAGTCAGCAAGTCTGTGTTAAATGATTTTTGGGGTTCTTTGTATTCCACTTTGGGAACTGTGCTGCCTTGTGGATAGTGTGGTTTAGTGGTTAGGTGACTGGCCTCCGAAGTAATGTGTTTATTGATTTACATTCTTCATCTGACATGCTTTCCTCTGACAGGCAGCTTAGGTAATTACTTTACTTCAAGATCTTTGGCAAGCATGCTTTCCTGTGGACTGTGGAGGATGCACTATTTTGTTATGGTTGAGAAGAAAGATTTGTGTTGTTGCAATGTCTCTTAAAAGACCTCAGTTGAGCTTATTATCTGAGGTGAGAATAGCATCTGGAAGTTCTCCTTTGGGATAGAAGTCACACCCCTCTGCTGTTAGAACCAGCTCAACTGCTTAAAAACAAATTCCAAAAGATGCTGTCAGTACCATCTTGATAAGGAGAAGGCATTTGCCTTTGTTCCTGGATGCTGTGAGGTTGAGTTGAACTGCAGTTCAAAATATAATTCAAGAATGACACCTTTGGGAGCCTAGGAGTGGGGAGTGGCTCAGCCCAAGAACATTCCTTCCTTTTACCAGTTCTCCAGGTGTCCTGTTGAGCAGGGTGTTCATTTTCTTCTGCAAGTCCAGTGTGGGGAGTATGTGGGTGGGGGTGGGAGAGGGTCTGCACAGAGCTGGTTTACCCTAGAGTACCTATGCCTCTGGTAAGCAATATTGTCAAAAAAGGAATGGGTTATAATTTCCTTTGTTACTAAATTTTACAGATGCAGATGAAATGTAACTCTGGAAATGATTTGTCTGTTGGTGCAACCGTTGAAACCTGCTTTCTATCCATAGTCCTGAAAAGTCATGTAAACCCTAAGAACAAGCAAAACATTCATTCTCAAATTAGATAATTAATCACAAACACAAAACAGAACAAAATAGACACCATCATTCCCGAGTCCTCCAGAAGCTGAATGCAATTTCCCTGGGAGCCCTCTGTCACTTCGAGCTTGGGGTGAATCAGAACCTGCTCTGGCCAGGTCTCTGGGCTGGACACGGAGGGCCTTGGAGCACCCATCCTCTGGAGGAAAAGCCACTCCAAGCTTTTCATCTTCACTACTCCTTTATTCTCGGCGGGTAATGAGTGAGGACTAGGCACTGTTTTATGTGTGTTACATATTTTATCACTTATCCTTCACAATTATTGTAGGGTAAGGGTTGGGCACTATGATTTTACAACAAGGAAACTGAGTAAAACAACTATCCCAAGGTTAAGAAGCTAGAATTTTAATCCAGGCTCTCAGATTCAAGAGCTTGGGCACTTTACCTTCATATACTAGGACGCTTCCCATAATTATGTTCACATAGGCAGATGTTTTCTAACATTTCTTTTTTCTTTCTTTTTGGATACAGACTCCTTTATTCAAGTTGAGTCTTGGCCAAAGCATTAAAAAAATGCAGATAGAAACAGAGGTGTGTGACTGAAATAGGCTGGGGGCGGGTCAGGTCTGAAGCCTTGATTCTTTCCTCCACTTTAAATAATTCTCTAGTTCTCAGGGCCCCTAGGGACACAGTCCTTTGTGATTTGATCTTCATCACAAGAGGGGAATACCAAAAAAACCCCAAAAGCCTCAATTTTTCTTCCTTCTATACAGCGATTTTCAACTAGTATGCTGCAAGAATTTTTAAAACATTCAATACCCTACTATTTAGTCAGGGACACTGACCTTTTTTCCCTTTCAAATAAAAAAATGACAAGAGCCAACACAACAAAAGTCATCTGGTGTGAATGCCCTGTCTTGAACCATAAATATGTAGGTCATACAATAGAGTTATATCTTATTGGTTACGTTGCATAATAATTCTTTGTACCAGAAATCTTTATATCCAAATATAGGCACCTGATTTTTTAAAAAAGATTTTATTTATTTATTTTTAGAGAGAGGGGAAGGGAGGGAGAAAGAGAGGGAGAGATACATCAATGTGTGATTGCCTCTTGCGCACCTCCTACTGAGGACCTGGCCCGCAACCCAGACATGTACCCTGACTGGGAATCAAACCGGTGACCCTTTGGTTCACAGGCCGGCACTCAAGCCAGGGCGGCACCTGATTTTTTTAAGTCACTTTGGAGTAAAAAGGGTAGGTGATTGCTATTATTATTTGTTTTTGTAAATCAATCAAAATTATACCTATTTTCATCAGATTAGTAAAAATATATGTTTTTTGGTGTGCTGCAGAATTTAGTAATTAGTTTATGTGTGCTGTGAGATAAAGAGTATTGAAAATCACTGGTCTAGTAGATCAACATTGTTAAAAAGTCAATCCTCATTATTCATGGATTCTGTATTTGCAAATTCACCAACTTGCTAAAATTGATCTGTAACCCCTAAATCAATTCTCTGGCCTTTCACAGTCATTTTTGGACACAGAGAACACTGAATTACCTTATACTTGAGTCACCTTATGTTTGAGTCATATTATGCCATGTTCCCAACTGAGGTGGCACAATGCAGTGCTCTGCCTCCTTATTTCAATTTTCATATTGTAAACAAACTTTTAAAAAGTCTCTTTAGTGTCACATTTTTTGAAATTTTGTTCTTTTTCTTGATTTCACTGTTTAAAATGGTCCCCATGCATGGTGCTGAAGTGCTGTCTAGTGCCATAAGTGCAAGAAGGCTGTGATGTGTGTTCCAGAGAAAACACACATGTCAGGGTAGCTTCATCAGTCACGGGTTGTAGTTCTATAGACCATGAGTTCAATGCTAATGAGACAACTATTATATATATATATATATATATATATATATATATATATGATAAGATCACGAGAATTGACTGCAGTTATCATTTATTGAGAACTTCTTAAAGGCCAAATAATGTGTTAGAATTTCATTTAAGTTCCTAATTCCCAATAACCCTATAAATGAAATATAATTATCTGCAATTTATAGATGGTAAAACTGAGGCCTAAATAATTTGCCAGCATCCCTAAGCTACAGGGGATAATGCTTAGTCTGAATAGCAAATGACTCTATTGTTCTCTTTCCTTTTTACTAAGTTCATTTTATGAACTAATCCTAGTTGATCATCTTGCACAACTCTGCCATGTCCATTGGGTTGAGCACAATTCTCCCCACATCTTTTATTCACTCAACAGATACACAATGGGAAATTCTCCATTGATTCAGGATACTTTTATACAGATAGTGCCAAATTTTGATGCTTTAGCCACATCCTTTTCCCTCTTTTTTTCTGTACCCATCAGGCTTCTGGTAGCCACTGGTGAGAGGCAGTCAGGCAAAGCAGAAAGGTCTCCTAGCATGAAGGAAGGGTAAAAAAGAGAAAAAGGACAAGAGACAAAGAATGAGGATAAGGTGGACTTCAAGAAAAAAGAACAAAAGGGATAAAGATGTGCAGGGAACAAGCAGTCTTGTCTGTTCAGAAGATGCGTGGAAGCAAAGGGAAAGACCAAGGGTGGGAATGCACAGAAGCAGAGCCTGAGATGCACCAGTCACTGACACTTGTGTAATTCTTTATATTTGAAATCATTTTCATTTCTATGATCTCATTTTGCATATCACAGCCATCCTGCATAGGTGTAGGCACATTTGATTTCTACTTTACTGATGAGAAAACCAAAATATGAAAAGTTCTAGTGATTTACTCCAGTTTGCAAAAATGTAATTTACTCCACATTCAAAATAGGCTATTTATATCATACAGCAAAATTCAATAATTCTTTCCTAGTATACCAATTTTTAAGCCAATAGCATGAATAGGCAGCAAAGATATTTTCCTTTATTTTATTCTTGAGCCGTGTGACTACTTCAATATTTTTACTTAGCTACAACTTCTATAGATTTTATTACGCATGTTGAAACATTTAACATACTGCAAAACTGCTGTTCTTTTTAAGGGGGTCAAAATGTTTTCAATGGATGGAAACATGTCATGTGAATAAAGATGAAAGTGGCTTTATTGTCCTTGTCTTCTGGGAATTTTTGTAAGGATATTACTAAAGTCGAGAATAGATCAGAAATGAAGAAAAAATAGGAATATAAAGAATAGCTTTCATGGAAAATTGAAATCATTTTAAAAAATCATTTCTACCCTCATGTTAGATCCCTAGGCTTGGAGGACAGGTTCTTTCCAGATATAAAGGTAAGAGCCAGAATAGGATTTTGACGCAACTGTGATTGATGTCAGCAGGCCCAGACAGTGATACTTTATTACAAATCTAACAGACATTTATGAAGGTGATTCAATGGTAGAAGCCCTGGGCTAGATGGGGTTGAGAGATACAAGAGGAAAACACAATCTATGAAGGTTTCTTGGACCAGTTAGGGATCGAAATTCCATTGATGCAAGTTGTTACACACCCACTGCATGTGAGGTGCTCTCAGTGCCATCATGTCATGTCTGCCTCCACAAACCATGAATAGAACAACACGGGGCATAGTGATTCTCCCTGCTGCAAGACAAGGATATCTGGAGAGATTCAGGGAGTTCCCCAATGACCAGGCTGTGGCCCCAACTTTGCACCCAGGCCTTCTTTCCCTGCTTGAAGAGTCCCTGTCAGTAACAGACAGGAAACAGCTAAAGAATAGCAGTCACAGCCTAAAGCTGGGGCACAAGTCCAAGGTGCAGATAGATGCCCTGAATGGTATAGGGATTGAGAATGAGGACAGGAGCCTTTCAGGTTATAAAGGGTTATGCTTCATAGAGAAGACAAAACATGAACATTTTAGTGGTTCTTTAACAAATGAAGTGGTATGGAAATGTTTTCAAGGAGAAAACACCTTTATTTCATAAAGAATTTACTTGGCTAGTTAACAAAACTTTTCTTTCTTGGGCTAAATGTAGTCACTTCTATTACATATGCTGAAGCCTCTGCCTCTCCTGGCAGAGACATGTGAGCACTGCCAGGGGCCTGGAATGTCCCAGGAGGGTAAGAATAGCCCACAATGAGAGATGATTGCTTCTGTCTTCTGGTCACTGCAGTTGTCAGGAACACTTTGCCTTACAGGCAAACAGCTCGGGGGTGTCTCGACTTCGAGTGAAAAAAACTGACCTCTTGCTCCTGGGCTCAATTCTTTCATATTTCCAGCCCTCATTCTTAAGCCTCTTGTAGCTGACATACATTTATTTCTGCAAAGATTTCCCACCTCCTTGGAGATCACAGGCTTCTGCAGTCTCCAGCAGCCTCGAGTCTGTGACATTCTGGAAGCATGGACCGTTGGGACTTGCTAGGGTTCCTCATTATCACGTTAAACTGCAATGTGACCATTGTGGGTAAGTACAGGAAACACCTCCAAAGCTCTTATTCTGTTTTTTGGTTGTTTCTTTGTTTGTTTGTTTTTAAATTGGTTTGATTTGTCTACCCCCAAGACAAAGGCCTACACACTGTTGGAGCAAAATGGGCTACGGGCTCAAGCTTCCGAGTGTGCCATGGTTCCACCAATCATTTAAGGGAGTCTGGGTGTGCATGTTGTTTCTCTCCCCGGGCCTCTTGCTGATATTCTGGTCTGGAGCCTGAAGACTGAAGCAAGTGAAAGGAATATTTTTGTGTAACTCTGGTTGCCTTCCCAGAAAAAGAAACAATACAGTAAAAGTGAAAGAGAAATTAATGCCTCAATTATGCTTTCTTCTTGTTCACCTTTTTAGAGTTTAATCTTGAAACTTAATTTGTAAAGATTAGCAGTGTCTCTTGTGCTTTAAACCAAATCCCATTTTAGTTTAGTTATTTTTTAACAAAGGAAGTGATTAGGATTTCTGAGGTTAGGGCAGATAAGGCGATTTTTTAGAGCAGTACGGGTGTCCTAGAAAAAGGAATTGAGACAAAGATTAGTCGTTGGTATTTTTCTTACTCATTATTTTGTAGAACTTAAACAAAATCAACTTGGTCTTTAAAAGTTTGAGTCAATAACTTCATCATGTAAGAGTATTCTTTAACTGCCTTCATTTATAATAGAGTTTTGTTTTTCTGTTCTCAGGTAATGTTTTCTGTATCTGATCACAAAAGAAAATATTTACAAATTATTTTGTCTGAGTCTTAAACATCTTCCAAAATAGTTGACTCATGATATGGAAAGAAGGCTTTTGAGGTTATTTTGAATCCCCATGTTGGCCATATTTATTCATGATAAGTTGAAAAAAAGACAAGGGTCATAAATTCAAAAAAAATTGAAATAAGAGAAAAGGAATTCTGAATTACTGAAAAAATCTGAAAAATTGAATGTTCTTAAAGAAATTTGATTCCAAGAACCATAAAGCAACATTAAATACATGCCCTGTTACTAAACGATGTTCTCGTGAACCATTATCATAAATAAAGGCACTGAAATTAAGAGCTGTATTTGCTATACACGGTTACAAGAATGCATTAATATCCTTTAAGAAGCTTAATCTCCTAAACTTTCTTTCTAGCCCTTTCAGTTCAGGAGACAGTAACAAAAATCTGAACTAGCAGAGTCAAACATTTTTAGTATTTATGCTTCTTTAAAATCTGCAGTCTCAAAGCATTTTACAAATAGTTCAGTGTCTGACACATAAGTGCTCAATAATATTTGTCACATGTGCTAACTAGCTGATACTGTTGTGACTGAAACACATGCTTGTGGACCTCACACTTCACTCTCCGGCCCAGTACACACTGAAACTTTGTTTCTAGGAGGAAGTTTGTTTGCATGGTGGTGCTCACCCTGCCTCCTCTTTTTCAGGGAAGACCTGGCTTATCTTCATGATCCTGCTGAGGATGGTGGTTATCATTGTGGCCGGGTCCCCTGTCTACCAGGACGAGCAGGAGAGGTTTGTGTGCAACACCCTGCAGCCAGGATGCGCCAATGTCTGCTATGACATCTTTTCCCCAGTGTCCCACCTGCGCTTCTGGCTGGTCCAAAGCGTTTCTGCCCTCCTCCCTTCAGCGGTTTTCAGTGTTTATGTCCTGCACCAAGTATCCGAGCTCGCCGTCTGGGGCTCCTGTGGGCCAGGTGGCGGTCCTGCGGGCCAGGACCCCGTTGACCTGAGCTCTGAGGATCGGCGCTGCTCGCTACCCCGCAGGGAGGGGCGCAACCTGGTGGTGCCAGATTTTTCCTCGGGCTATATTGTGCAGCTCTGTCTGCGGACCCTTGCGGAAATATCTTTCGGGGCCTTGCATTACCTCCTCTTCGGATTCTCGGTCCCCAGCAGGTTCTCCTGCGCCCACGCTCCGTGCTCTGGTGCTGTGGACTGCTACGTCTCTCGGCCCACGGAGAAGTCTACCCTGATGCTTTACCTCTGGGCACTCAGCGCTCTCTCGGTGGTGCTCAGCGTGACTGACTTGCTCTGCAGCCTGCGCAGGAGAACGCGCAGGTGGCGGGGCCCCGCCGGGGACCGCGCGGGGCCTGGGGAGGAAAGGGCGGCTCTCGCGCCCCCTGGTCCGTGGACCGAAGGGCACGGTGCCCACAGCCCCAGTGGTCAGTCCGCTGTATCGGGGCGGATGGAGCTTTCAAATGAGGATCAGACTGAGGGGCTGTTCTTACCCAGCGACAAGCTGCCCAGGGCTTGCACGGAGCCTGGGGGCAGGCCCCGCACAGAGGCCCCTCAGGATGCCAGAAGCGAGCATCCCTTAATTCCCCGCAGTCTACTGGCCCGGCCCTGCCCGTCCAGTCCCGGGCAACTCCACGCCCTCCGGGCTGGCGCTGGGAGCGCCCCTCTCCTGGGGACGAGAAAGTCCGAGTGGGTGTGAAGAGGGAGGCTGGGCAGCGCAGTGACTGAGAGAAGACGCGGGACCCAAAGGTGCAGCATTACCTTGGCACGTGGGAAACTTTAATGTTCCTGGAGAATATCAACAGGCAAGAAGACCAGCTGGCCTGCGACAAGTGGATTCAGACTGAAAGCTCCAAGGATTAATTGGAGGGATCATGTTACTTACTGATCATGTACACTCTTGACCAGCCTATTGTCTTATTCTTTACCATGGTACGTGCTTTGTGTAAAGCCTGTTCCTTACATTAACAGAACTCATAACTGTTTTAATGTTTTCTGGTGAATTACCATGAGGGTACTTTCTGTTTGATTTTTCTGCTTGGATAATATAGGTGTCTTATGAATATCATCAACAGAATCAATAGAGAGACATTAGTTTAACTTCTCCAAAACCCTTTAATAAAATTAATGCCCATTGTGATATCCCACTTCATACTTCATTGTGTTATAGGAGAAATGAGAAATGCAGAAAATATGACTAGTTAAACAACTGGGGTCTTTTGAGCATCTTTGATGGTTATTGCATGAGGGTGGAAGGTGCACAGGCTGTGGGTGGACCCTGACTTGCCTGTTGTTTCTGAGTGTGTCTCTGAGTAGTTGTCTTCACTGAGGAATGGGAGGTGAGTGGCCCTAGAGCTATCTCATGCTTTCCAGTCGGGGTTTTGCCTGTGTCCTTGAGAGAGCTGTACAGCTCAGGTTGCCCTGAGAAACTTCATGCGCCAGTGGAGAGGAGGAGAAACTCCAGGAATGCTGTGGTTTCACAGTCCGAGCTCCTGCTTTCTATGTGTGCAGTGGAAACAGACAGCTGCCACTGCTCTGGGAATGGGCCTCTACAGCTCCTCACTGCATTTCTCTGCATTGTCCTGCTTTGCAGGACTCCGTTAGAGCTTTAGTGCTGCCTTTAACTGCTGGATGGGAGGACACAGTGCAGCAGGAAGAGCTACCATGAGACAAGACATACCTGCTCACCTGCAGCAAGAGAGGAGGAAGAACCATCTGGTATACTTCCAAAATTGATGACTATCCTCTGGTCCCCAAACACAAAATGTCTGAGAAAGAGGAATTTCCCTCGCCTGTTTGAATAATAAAAAAGGTGAAAAAATGTGCTCATGAAACCAATGTACACTTTTAACTGTTCTAAAGAGGACTTTGACAATGAAACATCTGCCAGAATGGAGAATAACATCCTACTTGATATATCTACAGGGTGTCAAAGCAATTAGTTAAAACTTAAAAAATCATCCAAGATTGGTTTGGGCATAAAACTATTTGAATGAATGTGCTTATATTTAACAAGCAGTAAATCAATTTCTTTCTCTCTTTCTCCTCAACTCCTTGAAAACTGTGAGCCATGACTCAGACCTCTTTCTTCAATACTTAGGTCAATGTCTGCACATAGCAAATAAATGTGATTTTGAGCCTAATATCCCTAAACTATTCAGGGGCAAACCTGGTTTTTGACTTTTGCAGCATGCACTTCTAAGGTTGTGAAGATATTAGAATTCTTTAGGGCTTCATGACTATTTGTTTTCCCAAATCAATACATGGCTTTTATTGCTTCTTTAAAACATCACACATAAGTCTGAGGAATCATCTGGCATCTTGCTGTTTCTATAGCTGGACAACTTAGATCTTATTCATCAGCCTACTGAACTGTTGCTTTTTCAGAAACATAGATACAATCCAAAATTTTTCTGATATTCTTGTTTTTAACTGTTGTGGCTTGCTGAATCAAAGCAGCTGAATTTGATACAAGTTCAATGCTGTTTCCTTCAAGAATCAACTCATCTTTCTGGGCTTGAGATACTGAACAAAGAATGCCTGAACTCATCCAAACCCTGCAGATGTATTTTTTTCCCCCCCAAAAGTTTCTGATTTCAAGAGAACCATTCTTATCACAGAACCCCAGTGTAACACCCGTGATTGTATTCTATACCTGACTACAGGTAGTGTGAACAGTGGCCAGCTCCTTTCTATTTCCCCACCATTTATCAGCCTGGAGCCTCTTCTTTTTCCCTCCAAGGAGACTGGATTTTACATTGATGTGATTGAATTCCCTCCGTATGGTGCCTCTGGGGGCCCTTCACAAAACTGCGTCCCTTTAGAGGGATGTTGACAGCCTGATTGTGAGAATGGTCTTCATCCTCGCAGTAGATGTGACAAAGAGTTTCATTGCTATTTTAAAAGTAAGCTCCATAGGCCCCTCAAACACCCCAGTACTAGCACTGATAACATTGAGTGCTGGAATCAACTCAATATTGGTGGTATGTACCCAGTTTAGGGTACCTGAATAATTGTTGAAAGAGGAAGGTAGAAAATGCTGAGTTGGGCTTCTTTTTCAGCCAGGGCCTGAGTGAGAACTGGACAGAGAATGTCTGTGCTCTTCTCCTGCTGGAGTCCATTCTCAGGTTTGGATTTACAAACAAGTATGACTTTATTTGGGTGGCACTGCAAAGGGCTCCTGTGGCCTCTCTTCTGATGTCCACAATCCTACCATCAGAGACTCAGAGATTTGAGTTTGTTCCATAGAAAAGTGTACATATATTATTCAGAGCAAGGGGTGCCAAGAGGGAAGGGGAAAGGTAAGGAGTCAAGGGTAGGATTCTGGTTCCTTACCCTATGTCAGCCATTACTTAGCAGGTCACTTCATTCCTCTGGGCCTGTTTCCTTCTCTGAGTGACAAGGAACCCAGACTTAATGGTTCCTTAGTGCTCTACAAGTTTAGGAATCCATCAATGAAATGTGCAGCTGTTAGTAATTTTACTTTAATAGGGTCAGTTCTTTAGGTCTCTCCGTCCTGCTATCTGCCTCAGCACAGGGTTTTTGGTGGTTGCTGCTGTTTTTCCCCCTAGAGGGGAGGGGAGGGAGAGAGAAACATTGATTGGTTGTCTCACATATGTCCCCCAGCTGGGAACAAACTCACAACCTATGTATGTGCCCTGACTGGGGATCGAACCTGTAACTTTTTGGTGTGTAGGACGACACTCCAACCAACTGAGCCGCCCAACCAGGGCTCAGCGCAAGTTTTTTGTTTTTGTTTGTTTGTTTTTTAAAAGATTTTATTTATTTATTTTTAGAGAGAGGGAAAGTGAGGGAGAAAAACATCAATGTGTGGTTGACTCTTGCATGCCCCCTACTGGGAACCTGGCCTGCTACCCATGCATATGCCCTGATTGGGAATGAACCGGTGACCTTTTGGTTTGCATGCCGATGCTCAGTCCACTGAGCCACACCAACCAAGGCATCAGCACAGGTTTTGATGAGCTGAAGATGGACAGAACAAGAGAGGGAAGGGTTGCCGTGGAAGAGGGATGGGGACCCCATGGAGAGCGGGAGGTGCTAAAGACAATTTGCTGACTTCATGCTCTATTGACTGATGACAGAGGGCTTAGTGGACAGACACTAGGGTCACCTCATGTGCCCCCGCCTTGTGAGGTGCAAGTTTGCAGTATCCTTGAACCTGGTTGGTTGTATTAGTATGAGTAGGAATGTATTGTTGGAACATGCAGTTGAAAGAGACCTCGTCTACTCTTTGCTGTCAGATAGGACACCTAGTTTTGTAATTTAGGTTTTGAAGTCTTTAAAGATCTTTTAAAGTTACTTAAGGGGAGGGAAAAAAATCTTAGACTGTACCTAAAAGGTAAAAAAATGAAAAAGAAAATTGTGTTGCTATCAATCTTCCTTTTCTAGATTTTAACCTGCTTCTTTGCATCTTTGGAGCATTGGATAAATGAAAGATGGTGAATGGGTTTGTATCTCTACTCCAGAAAGGTACTGACTAACTGCTGCCTTAGGCAGAGGCAGGGGCAAGTTAAGGCAATTGTAGTTTCTGTAACAGATAAATCCCAATCTTAACCACTTAACACTGTAGAAGTTTCATAAAGTACAAAGTAAGTGTTCCTAATTGGTGGGCAGTTTTCCTTTCAGTAATGACTCAGGGATCCTTCTATCTTGTGGCTCCATCGTCTTCCACCCACAGGCTAAGATTGCTGTGACAACAAGTCCAGCACCATCTATCAGGCCTGCAGAGGGCACGGGCTTGTCTGGTACACTCTCCAGTGGATTTCAGTCCTGACTGTTCTGGAGGCTGTGATGTGCCCAAAAAGAAGGAGGAAAAGTTTGACCAACAGCTAGCCAGTGTTTGCCTCAACCAACAAACCATTTTCTGGGCACTTGTCCCATAGAGCCATTTAATAAATCCTTAATAACTAACACACCGGTCTCAGAGAAGGGGAAGCTAAAGCAAAGACATTAGCTCAGGTCCTTGGATGCTGAGAGAGGAGAAAGGAGGTGGCAAGCTTGAGAAGAGCTGATTTAACTGACTGAGCCTAAAATTCACATCTCTTGTGCTTAGAGATTGTCCTCTTAAACATGATTATTTTAAATAAGGAAGAGCCTTGGTTTAAGTGTGTGTGCAAGCATGTCTTAGTTCCACGATTTGGTATTTGCACAGTGTGAAAGGCTCACTAGATATTGTCTAAGTCTAACTTTCCTGGAATTTTAATTCAGAAATCTTCCCAGGTGGATCCTCAGGTAGTCCAGCAGTGGTGGGAACCCAATGGTGGAATCCAAATGCTGAACCTACACTACAGCAACTGGCTGCCTGCTGAGACAAACACAAAAGAAAGATTATGAGGAAATGAGATTATGTTTATGCTTTGCCAGGTGAAGTGTTATTTACAGGATTTTTTGGGGGTAGAATGTTGCAATCTAGTGTGAGAAGCTATTTCGAATTTTCTGAGTGTAAATTTGGTTTCTGGCAAGAAATGATGAAGAGGGTGGTGTTTTGTAAATGAGGAAAGGGGACATCTGGGCTTCTCAAGCACAGACTTGCAGAGGATTTCCTGCAATGAAAATACTTGCCACTCGTAACTTTAGCATCCCCCCTCTAGGGGCTGGCTTAGCTGCAGAGTCTGTAAATCCTGCCGGCTCTATTTTCGTTGTGCTGTGGGATACATGTTTCCTAGAAATGAAACAGATGTCTTTCCCCCATCTGAAATGTATGTACACACATATGTATTTTTTCCTTCCTCCTGCCAGTCATAGAGCAAATCTTTTTTCCTGTGCTGTGACCAAAAGAGAGATGTGAGTGGCAGCAAACAAAACTGAAAGAAGTGACTAAATTTTCTCATAAGCTCAACTCAGATAAAATGAGTTTCATGGAGAATTCAGGAAATTAAAAGTCACATGCAAAATCTAGATGTTAGGAAGAAGAGTTCCCTTCCTCCACAGACAGTTGGAACAGGTAAGTAGAGGGCATGTTTAAAACAGTGAGGGGCTAGGCACTCTCCCTCCTGGGAGCATGCCCCTGTCTTTCCCAGCCCGCTCTTCGTCCCCCAGGCACACTCTCTAGTGTGCCTTTACTTTTCTCTCTCCTAAGCTCCAAGTTGTCTCTGTAACCTGTTCCCTGAGTCCACGAATCCCAGCTGGCTTATTTCTGCTACCTCCTACCTCTGTAACTTTCTAAATAAACTTTCTCTTATAATTTGAAAAATATAATAGAATAGTGAGTGATTGTAAAGAGTGCGTGCACCTGGTCATGACATGGCCATTCACTTCCTTGGCCATCTTATGGCTGAAAGACTCTAGGTTATCACCCATGTATCACTGGGCAGTCCTCTCCCTCCAACTCTACCTGTCCCTCCTCTGTACATGCATCTGGGTCTTCACACTGCCCATGTATGTGTTTCATCAATAGCTGAGAAATAAGATCTCAATTCAGTGGAGCTACATTGATAAAGCAGTGTTACTGAACATTGGCTCTGCACCTAGCATTTTATCTCTTGCTTCTGTTTCTTTCTATGAAGATGATGATGATGATGATGATGATAATAATAATAAAAATAAAATAATAATAATACACCTCACATGAGAAGCAGCAAACTAGTGGAAAGAGTTCTAACGCAAGGATATAGTTCCAGTCTCACTGTTCAAACAACTCCAATTCCTGTGAACTGTTTCTTAGTGCTGGCATGGGCATAGAAGGACTGCCTTAGTGGGTGGGCTTCCTGGGAAGTTCAGGTGAGGTAGTGAACATGGAAGATGCCCTGTTTCCTGGGCTGTGAGATCATCTAGGCTTGACAGATCACTCTAAACAGGTTTCTCCAGGAGTTTGTGATGATAGGGCATTTGCATGAGGAGGGAGATGTCCACAGACTTAGAAATGCTCCCAACCATCTTTCCCCATCCTTTCTGACCAGCAGATATAATCTCTTGGACTACATTTTAGGATGCAATATTTACAAACACCCAAATGTTAATTTATTTCTGGTGGTACTTCTTGACTATTTCCACCCTCCTCTTTCCTCTTTTCTTGCTCATCTCTGCACAAAAAAAATCAGGATTTCAGAACTCTCAGCAGCAGGTCTAGGAATTGTATTAGGTTACTTTGAATGAAAGAGGGGCTGAGAAATGAGGGCCAGTGGAGGAATCATGGGCAATCTAGCCTCATAGAAAAGAGATAATTTAACATCCTCTTGGGGTTGAGATACAGCCCCTTATTTCTCATTTTTATTTTTGTCCACAAGGGTCTAATCTTGTCCCATTCCCTGGCTTTTTGTGTGATCAGGCTGCAAACTGTAAAAATTTGGCTTGAGATGAGGATTTGTAACGAAAGATGACACCTGAGACAGACAGTGGTGGAACCCCGTAGATGTCGCAAACCCTTTGTGTGACCTCTCAGGAAGCCACCTAGTGGTGACAAGCAAAGGCAAATATCTCTTCATTTAAGATTCCTTCTTTAGGCTGTCTGTTGAAGAATAGATTCCTTCTTTCGGCTGTCTATTGAAGAATTTCTCTAACTCTATTGAAGAGTTACAGAAATTCCTTTTTGGCTGTAACTTATCAAATAAAATATCTGCAAGATTGTGTGAAGTTTTCCTCCCTGGTTTAAGAAATGTGTTATTTTGTGTTTCCGATTTGTTCTCTTGTTCTTGTGCTTTAAAAAGTTAAAGTGCTTTTGATCTCACAAATGGTTATTGAAAGGCAAATAAATGTTTATAAATTAATCTTCTGCTCCTGGGATATTTGACCTCCCCTCCAAAAAAAGCCTTAAGCATTATTCAAGTTGACACCAAGTGTGTCTAGTGTTATTTCTTTCAGAAAGGAAAATTCAGTGATTTTATAGTGGTGGTTTGTGGGATTGACCATTAAGAGGAAATAAAGCCTTAATACTAAAGCAAGTTCATTAAGTTTTTTTGTATGCCCAAAGTGGTTCTTCAGGGAGAAGTTGAGAGGTTGGTTAAAACTTATACTCCAGGGATAATGACCTAGTTCCATTTGCTCACTAGTTTAGGGCTCTGAGAACATTGGTTTTTCATGTGTCTTAATCTCATCTATTTAAAAAAAAACTGAGAAGGGCTTATCCACCGGAGACAGATGTTCAAAGGAGTGGAATCTACGTGACTGTTACTGGTTGGAAGTCGGAGAACAGGGAAGAGGGATGAGATGCTGGCTTTGTTTACTTGGTTGCATTCACCCAAAGAGGAAACACTGGGAGAGAAGATGGACGCTGATGATCCTGAGTTTAGAAGTGCCAGCTTGAGCTGTTTGTGGAGCAGTTAGGAGGAAATGTAGAGTGGGGAGTTGGACTTATTGGACTGGAGCTCAAGAAGGGTTTGGCAGGAGATAGATTTGGTAATCATTAATATAGAGTCTAATCCTTGGACATTCCTGCCCATAGACTCTACCCTCTATTTCAGGAAATCCCACACTTCCTTGGTAACCCTAATGGACAGGGAAAGCCAGTGATGTCAGGATCCCTGCAGTGACTTATAAGGGAATGAGCCCTTGTTTTCATTTTTTTTATTTTAAAAAATATATTTTATTGATTATGCTATTACAGTTGTCCTGAGTTTTCCCCCTTTGCCACTGTCCACCTGGTAACCTCCTTCCCTCTACAGTGCCCCCCTTAGTTCTTGTCCATGGGTCATGCATATAAGCTTTTTGGCTTCTCAATTTCCTATACTATTCTTGACACCCCTCTGTGTATTTTATACCTACTGATTATGCTTCTTAATCCCTGCACTTCCCCCCACCCCGCCTTCCCCCCCTTTCCCCTCCCTGCTGATAACCCTCCAAATGATCTCCATATCTATGATTCTGTTTCTGTTCTGGTTGTTTACCTCAGTTTGTTTGTTTGTTTGTTTATTTTTAGATTCAGTTGTCGATAGTTGCGAATTTGTTACCCTTTTAATATTCATAGTTTTGATCTTCTTTATCTTAAATAAGTCCCTTTAACATTTCATGTAATAATGCCTTGGTGATGATGAACTCCTTTAGTTTTACCTTGCCTGTGAAGCACATCATCTGCTCTTCAATTCTAAATCATAGCTTTGCTAGAGAGAGTAATCTAGGCTGTAGGTCCTTGCTTTTCATCACTTTGAATACTTCTTGCCAGTTCCTTCTTGTCTGCAAAGTTTTGTTTGAGAAATCAGCAGATAGTCTTATGGGAACTCCTTTGTAGGTAACACTCTCCTTGTCTCTAAGTGCTTTTAAGATTCTCTCTTTATCTTTAACCTTTGGCATTTTAATTATGATGTGTATTGGTGTGGTCCTTTTTGGGTCCAAATTGTTTGGGACTCTCTGTGCTTCCTGGAATTGTATGTCTATTTACTTTGCCAAATTAGGGAAGTTTTCTTTCATTATTTTTTCAAATAAGTTATCAATTTCTTGCTCTTTCTCTTCTCTTTCTGGTACATCTCATATTTGGATGTTGGTATGTTTGAAGTTGTCTCAGAAGTTCCTAAGCCTATCCTAATTTTTTAAAATTCTTTTTTCTTCCTGATGTTCTGATTGAATGTTTTCTTCCTTCATTGTGTTCGAAATTGTTAATTTGATTCTCAACTTCATCCTCTCCATTGTTGGTTCCCCGAGGATATTTTTGCTTTTTTAAATTATATTTTACTTTTATTTTTAATTTTTTTTATTGCTGTTCAATTACAGTTGTCCCCATTTTCCCCTGATTACTCTCCCCCACTGTACCCAACCCCCACCTCCCACATTCAGTCCTCTCCACCCTGTTGTCTTTGTCCATGTGTCCTTTATACATGTTCTTTGATGACCGTTCCCCTTCTTTTCCCTGTTATCACCCTCCCTCCACTACTCGGGTTTCTGTCAGTTTGTTCTTCATTTCCTTGTCTCTGGTTCTTTTTGCTCACTTGTTTGTTTTGTTGATTAGATTCCACTTACAGGTGAGATCATTAGGTATTTGTCTTTCACTGCCTGGCTTATTTCATTTATCATAATGCTCTCCAGTTCCATCCATGCTGTTGCAAAGGGTAGGAGCTCCTTCATCCTTTCTGCTGCATAGTATTCCATTGTGCAAACATACCACAATTTTTTGATCTACTAATTTACTGATGGGCCCTTAGGCTGCTTCCAGCACTTGTCTATCATAAATTGCACTGCTATGAATATTGAGGTGCATAGATTCTTTTGAATTGGTGTTTCAGAATCCTTAGAGTATAACACCAGCAGTGGAATTGCCTGGTCAAAAGGCAGTCCAATTTTTGTTTTTTTAAGGAAAATCTGTACTATTTTACAAGGTGGCTACACCAGTCTACATTCCCACCAAACAGTTTACTAGGGTTCCCTTTTCTCCATAGCCTTACCAGCACTTGTTGTTTGTTGATCTGTTTTTGATGGATATTCTGACTGGTGTGAAGTGGTATCCCATTGTGGTTTTAATTTACATCTCCCTGACGGCTAGTGATGCTGAGCATCTTTTCATAAGTCTCTGGGCCCTCTGTATAACCGCTTTGGAGAAGTGTCTGTTCAGTTCCTTTGCCCAACTTTTAATTGGATTATTTGTCTTCCTGGAGTGGAGTTGTGTGAATTCTTTATATATTTTGGAGATCAAACCCTTATAGAGATATCATTGGCAAACATATTTTCCCATATGGTAGGGTCCCTTTTCATTTTGCTGATGTTTTCTTTAGTCGTTTAGAAGCTTTTTATGCTTCCTATTTGATGAAGTCCCATTTGTTTATTCTTTCTTTTATATCCCTTTCTTTAGGAGGCATATCAGTGAAAATATTGTTGCATAGAATATCTGAAATTTTCTTGCCTGTGTTCTCCACTAGGACTCATATGGTGTTGTGACTTATACTTAAGTCGTTTATCCATCTTGAGTTTATTCTCATGTATGGTGTAAGCTGGTGGTTGAGTTTCATTTTTTTTGCATGTATCTATTCAGATCACACAACACCATTTGTTGAAGAGGCTAATTTTACTCCATTTCATGCTTTTGCCCTCTTTGTCAAATATTAATTGACCATAGAGATATGAGTTTATTTCTGGGCTCTGCATTCCATTCCATTCATCTATGTGTCTGTTCTTATTTCAGCACCAGACTGCTTTGATTACAGTAGCCCTGTCATATACTTCGATGTCAGATATTTGATCCCTCCTACTTTGTTCATCTCTCTCAAAATTGCTGAGGCTACTCGGGGTCATTTATGGTTCCATATAAGTTTTTGAATTGCTTGTTTTATATATGTGAAATAAGTCATTGCTTTTTAATAAGGGTTGCTTTGCATGTATGAGCTCCTTTGGGTAGTATGGACATTTTGATGATGTTAATTATTCCACCCCATGAACATGGTATATGATTCCATTTATTTGTGTCTTCCTTATTTCCTTCTTCAGTGTTGTGTGGTTTTCTTGAGTACAGATCTTTTACCTCCTTGGTTAAGTTTATTCCTAGTTACTTTCTTTTTTTTGTTGCTATAGGTAATGGGATTTTTTTCCTTATTTCTGTTTCTGATATTTTGTTTTTGGTGTACAAAAATGCCTTTCATTTCTGGAAATTGACTTTGTATCCCACTGTATTGTCAGATTCACTTATTAGGTTGAGTAGTTTTTTGGTGGAGTCTATAGCGTTTTCTGTGTACACTATCATGTTATCTGCAAGCAATGACAGTTTTACTTCCTCCTTTCCAATTTGGATGGCTTTTACATTTTTTTGTTATCTGATCACTGTGGCTAGAACTTCTAAGACTCTGTTGAATAGACAGAGTCAAGGGTGAAAATAGACACCCTTGTCTTGTTCCTGACCTAAGTTGGGAAAACTTTTAGTTTTTGCCCATTAAGTATGTTGTTGGCTATGGTTTCTCATATATGGGCTTTATTATGTTGTGATATGCTCCCTCTGTTCCCACTTTGCTGAGTGTTTTTTCATAAATGGGTGCTTATCTTATCAAATGCTTTATTGTAATCTATTGATATGGTCCTGTGTTTTTTGTCTTTCCTTTTGTGTATGTGATGTATTATGTATATTCAATTTTGAATACTGTACCATCCTTGCATCCCTGGGATGAATCCCACTTGATAATGGCGGATGATCTTTTTAATGTGTTACTGGATGTGGTTTGCCAATATTTTGTCTGAGGATCATAGCATCTATATTCATCAGCAATATTGGCCTGTAGTTTTCTTTCTTTGTTGTGTCTTTATCTGGTTTTGAGATTAGGATGGTACTGGCTTCATAAAAAGAGTTTGGGGGATTTTGCTCTTCTTGTTTTTTTTTTTCTTTGTAATAGTTTGAGAAGGACAGGGGTTAACTCTTCCTTAAATGTTTCGTAAAGTTCTCTGTTGAGACTATCTGGTCCAGGGCTTTTGTGTGCCATGAGTTTTTCTATTATTGCTTCACTTTCACTGGCTGTTATCAGCCTCTTCAGGCTTCCTCTTCTTCTTCATTAAGTTTTGGAAGGTTATATTTTTCTAGAAATTTGTCCATTTCACCCAAGTTTTCAAATTTGTTGATGTATAGTTATTCATAGCAATTTCTTACAATCCTTTGTATTTCTGTGGTATCGGTTGTAATCTCCTCTTTCATTTCTGCTTTTATTTATTTGGGTCCTCTCTTTTTTTCTTGATGAGTCTGATTACAGAGTTTTCAGTTTTGTTTATCTTTTCAAAGAACCTGATCCTGGATTTATTGGCCCTTTGAATAGTTCTTTTAGCCTATGTTATTTAATTCTTCTCTGATCTTAATTATTTCCTTCCTTTTACTTGCCTTGGATTTTGTTGTTGTTCCTCCAGTTCTTGTAAATATAAGGCTAGGTTGTCTATTTGAAATGCTACTCTCTTTTGTATGTAGGCCTGTATTGCTTTTAACTTCCCCCTCAGGACTGTGTTTTCTGTGTCCCATAGGTTTTGGGTTATTGTGAATTCATTTTCACTTATTTCCAGAAACTTTAAAATTTCTACCTTTATTTCATTATTAACCCATTCATTGTTTAATAGCATGCTATTCAGACTCCATGAACTTGAATGTTTTTGAGTTTTTTCCTTGAGGTTCGTTTCTAGTTTCAAAGCCCTTTCCATCCCAGAAAATGCTTGATATGATTTCAGTTACCTTGAATTTATTGAGACTTGTTTTGTGTCCTATCATGTGGCCTATCTTTGAAAAATGTTATGTTCCAAATGTTCCTAGAAGTATTTGAAAAGAATGTGTATTTTGTTTCTTGGGATGAAAGTTTCTATATGTCAGTTAAGTCCGTTGGATTTAATATGTCATTCGGTGCTACAATATATCGATGACATTTTGTTCAGATGATCTATCCATTGTTGACAGTGGGGTGTTAATATCCCCTACTAAAAGTGTGTTGCTGTTTATATCTTTCTTATTTAAAAAAAAAATTTATTTATATATTTTTAGAGAGAGGGAGCCAGAGAGAGGGAGTGGGAGGAAGAGACACAGAAAGAAATACCAATGTGTTGTTGTCTCTTGCTGCCCCTACTGGGGATCTCATCTGCAACCCTGTGATGTGCCCTGACTAGGAATTGAACCAGTGACCCTTTGGTTTGCAGGCTGGACCTCAATCTACTGAGCCACACTAGCCAAGTGTTTTATATCTTTCTCGAAGTACTCTAAGATTTTCCTAATATATTGGGGTGCTCCTATGTTGGGTGCATGTATGTTTACAATGTTTATGTCTTCTTGATGGATTCTTCCCTTGAGTATTATGAAGTGTCCTTCTGAGTCTCTTTTTGTGACCTTTGTTTTAAAGTCTAATTTGTCTGATATAAGTATTGCTACATCAACTTTTTTTGTTGTCTATTTGCTTGGAATATTTTTTCCAACCCTTCAGTTTCAATGTGTAGGTCTTTTTTTTCTGAGGTGGGTCTCTTGTAGGCAGCATATTTGCAGGTCCTGTTTTCTTATCCACTCAGCTATACTATGTCTTTTGACTGAAGCATTTAATCTATTTACATTTAACGTTATTGTTGATAGGTATTTATTCCTCCCCCCCCCCTTTGTTCCTGTGTTCCTCTGTCTCTCATTCTTTTTCTTCCTCTTGTTATAACTGTCCCTTTAGCATATCTTTCAATGCTGGTTTGGTAGGGGTGTGTTCTTTTAGCCTTCTTTTGTCTGGGAAACTCTTTATTTCACATTTTATATAAACGCCTTCCTGGGTAGAGCAGTCTTGGTTGCAGGCCTTTACTTTTCATTACTTGGAATATTTCTTGCCATTCCCTCCTGGCGTGTAGTGTTTTGGTTGAGAAATCAGCTACTAGCGTTATCAGGGCTCCCTTGTATGTTGCTTCCTGTGCCTCCCTTGCTGCCTTTAAGATTCTTTCTTTGTCTTTTTAGGGGCTAGGTGGGGGAGAAATAATAAGAGTGCAGAAAGGCAACAAGTTGTAGCAAGGGAGAAAACAAAATTTAAAACAAAAATAATAAGAGGAAAGAAGAAGATAAAATAGGGTAAGAGAGGGGAAGGGTAATATATGTGAATTGAAATAAACAATAGTATAAAATCTAGTGACTTAATATGCACAAAATTGAAGGACAAGAAGTGAATGTTAAAAAGTGATGGATGAAAGAAAATATCTCACATCATGGAGAAGACCACAGTGGATTTCATCTTGGTAGCAACTAGTATTTACCACTATTTTTTCTTTCTGGATTCACCTTTGGTGATTTCAGATGGTGACCCTGTCTGACTTAGGCAGCCTGTTTGAGACTAGTATGTACCTACTGCCTGTGGCTGACTCCTTCAATTGTTAATCTAGTCATGCTTCAGTCAGCGGTCATGCTTAAGCACCACAGGACAGGGCTGGATCCTCACTGGGGTTGGGGCTATTATTCCCCATCAGGCTGCTACCACTCTCAGGGGAGTGGTCTGCCTGAGCAAGACAGCTGCTGCGGTATGAGGGAATGACTCAGCACCAGGATCCAGGAGGCGACTCTCTTAGTTTTCTCCCCAAAGCTTCTGTCCCTAGTCTCTGTTCAAGTATCCCTAGTCCACTCTGCACTGCGCCCCTTTGCTGGAGCCCAGGGTAAGTGGCTGCAAATGAAAATTTATACATTGAGAGCCTTCCAGCCATGATGGTGGCATAGGTAGTTACTCTATGCCTCCTCACACAACCAAAAGAAGGACAGCAACAAATTTAAAAACAAAAAGCAAGTAGAACTGCCTGAAAATTGAACTGTATGAAAATCCAACAACCAAGGAGCTAAAGAAATGATCATAGAGACTGTTTGGAGGGGTAGAGATGGGCAGCTGTGGCAGAGGGGATGCACAGCAAGGCACTGACTGGAGGACTGGGCAGGTGATATGGTGAATGGTGGCCCCATATTTGTGTACGGATAAACTGGGAAGAACAAGAGGGAAGCAAGAGAGGCCGTGCAATCCAGGGTTGCGTTTCAGCAAAATAAAGCCTCAGAACTTCTAGCTGTATAAACCTGTGAGGGATGTGGTATGGGAGAAACTCCCAGCCTCACAGGAGTGTTCATTGGAGAGACCCACAGGATCCTAGAATGTACACAAACACATTTACCCAGGAATCTGCACCAGAAGATCCCAATTTGCTTGTGGATAGCAGGGGATGTGACTGAAAGCCCGCGGAGAGGTGAACAAACAGCATTATTTCCTCTCTGATCCCTCACTCACATACTGTGCCACAATGCGGTGACATGACTTGGTCCACCCTGGTGAATACTTAAGGCTCTACCACTTACAATGTAACAGGAGCACTGAGAAAAGAAATATAGCCCAAATGAAAGAACAGATCAAAACTACAGAAAAAGAACTAAGCAATGAGGAGATAGCCAACCTATCAAATGCACAGTTCAAAACACTGGTAATTGGGATGCTCACAGAAATGGTTGAGTATTGCTGCAAATAAAGGAAGAAGTAAAGGGTATATAAAGTGAAATAAAGCAAAATATACAGGGAACCAACAATAGAAGGAAGGAAACTAGGATTCAAATCAACAATTTGGAGCAGAAGGAAGAAATAAACATTCACTCAGAACAGAATGAAGGAACAAGAATTGAAAAAAAAAAATGAGGAGTGTCTTAGGAAACTCTGGGACAACTTTAAATGTTCCAACATCCAAATCATAGGGGTGCCAGAAAGAGAAGAGGAAGAGCAAGAAATTGAAAACTTATTTGAAAAAATAATGGAGAACTCCCCCAATCTGGCAAAGGAAATAGACTTCGAGACAGTCCAGGAAGCTCAGAGTGTCCCTGGACACAAGGAAGCATACACCAAGGCACATCATAATTACATTATGCAGGATTAAAAGTAAGGAGAGAATCTTAAAGCAGGAAGAGAAAAGGAGAGACTCACCTTGAAAGAAGTTCCCATAAGACTATCAGCTGATTTCTACGAAGAAACCTTATAGGCAAGAAGGGGCTGGAAAGAGGTATTCAAAGTCATGAAAGGCAAGGACCTACACCCAAGATGACTCTATAAAGTGCCTCCCAGATGGAACTGGTGATGATAAACCCATTTAAGGGACTTATCTAAAAAAGAAGAAGATCAAAACTATGAGGAGTAAAATGACAACAAACTCACAACTATCAACAACTGAATCTAAAAACAAAAACAAAAACAAACTAAGCAAACAACTAGAACAGGAACAGAATCACAGAAATGGAGATCACATGGAAGGTTATCAACAGGGAGGGGGAGGGGGAGAATAGGGGAAAAGGTACAAGGAATAAGAAGCATAAATGGTAGCTACAAAATAGCCAGGGGGATGTTAAGAATAGTACAGGAAATGGAGAAGCAAAAGAACTTATATGTATGATCCATGGGCATAAACTAAGGGGAGGAATGCTGTAGGGAAAGGGGGTGTGCAGGGTGGAGGGGAATAAAGTGGAGAAAAAAATGTGACAACTATAATAGCATAATTAATAAGATACACTTGAAAAAAAAAGAAAAAGATTATGCGTTGGCCCTTTAAATGGCTCTTTGCATTTCTTGCCTTCCATGTCTGGCAGAGAGCAACCCTGCAGCTTTTCACTGCTGGATGTTATTTGTGTACTTTTTAGGCTTTGGTGCTCTAGGTTGGGGATTCAGGTTTAGGGTTTACAGACCACACTTTTCAGTGGGATCCACCTGGCCGTTTAAATATCCCTCCAGCACTTCAGCTGCCACTTGTGGGCTCCTAGTCAGCCCTCTTGCATCTCCACCACACTGCCTACCAGTCTTGTTTTGCTGACGCTGAATCTCCTGTCTGTTTGTGGTTATAAGGCTTCTCTCTTGCTATTGTTCAGTTGTTTGTTCTGTGTGATTCCTCCACAATTTAGTTGTAATTCCAGATTGGCCCTGGGAGGAGGTCAGTGTAACTTCCACTCACAGTCACTCCTCTATCATCTTGGATCCCTCTTCTTCTACTTTATTTTTTGTTTCTCTAGTTCTTTTGAGTGTAAGGTTATATGTTTTTATTTGAGATTTTTCTTGCCTCCAGAGGTAGACCTATAGTGCTATGAACTTCCCCCTCAGGATTGCTTTCATTGTGTCATAGATTTTGGGTTGTTGTGTCTTCATTTTCATTTGCTCCAGGTGTTTTTTGATCTTCTCCTTGATCTTATTGATAACCAGTTCATTGTTTAATAATATGCTACTTAGCTTCCAAGTATTTGAGTGTTTTTGTGTCTTTTTATTAAGGTTGATTTCTAACTTCATGCCATTGTGATCCAAGAAAATGCTTGCTATGATTTCAATCTTCTTGAACTTGTTAAGGCTAATTTTGTGTGCTAACATGTGTCTGTCTTTGAGAATGATCCATGTGTGCTTATAAGAATGTATATTCTTCTTCTTTGGGATGAGTTGTTCTGTAAATATCAATTAAGTACATTATCTAGTGTGTCATTTAATGTCACTATTTCATTGTTGACTTTTTATCTGGTTTCTATATCCATTGATGACTGTGGGGTTTTAAAATTTGCCACTATGACAGTATTGCTGTTGATCTCTTCCTTAAAGTCCACCAAATTTTTCTTTATATATTTAGGTGCTCCTGTATTGGGTTCATATATGTTTACAAGTGTTATATCTGCTCACTGGATCAGTTCTTTGAGTATTACATAATGACCCTTTTTGTTTCTTTTTATGGTCTTTCTTTTGAAGTCTATTTTGTCAGATATAAGTATTTGTACCCCAGCTTTTCTTTTTGTTTCCATTTGCATAGAACATTTTCCTCTAACCCTTTACCCTCAACCTGTGGAAATCTTTTGTTCTGAGGTGGGTCTCTTGTAGACAGCATACTTTTTTATTATCATTTTTTAATTGTACCTGTTTTTTTCTCTATTTCTTCTTCATCTTAAAAAAGGCCCTTTAACATTTCTTGCAATGCTGGCTTGGTGGTAATAACTCCTTTAATGGAGGTTTCTTTTTGGCGGGGGGCGATGGTGGTGTCTGGGAAGCTCTTTATTTGACCTTCAATTTTAAATGATAGCTTTGTTGGGTAGAGCAATAGTGGTTGCATGTTTTTAGTTTTCATCATTTTGAATATTTCCTGCCAGTTCCTTCTGGTTTACAGTGTTTCTGTTGAGAAATCAGCTGACAGCCTTATGGTAACTCCCTTGTATATAACTGTCTCTCTCTCGTGGCCTTTAATATTCTTCCTTTGTCTTGGTTTTTTGTCACTTTAGTTATGATGTGTCTTGGTGTGGTTCTCTTTAGATTCATCTTGATAGGGACTCTCTGTGCTTCCTGAAGTTGTATGACCTTTTTCCTTTACCAGGTTAGAGAAGTTTTCTGCCATTATTTCTTCAAACAGATTCTCTATCCCTTGCTAACACTCATCTCCTTCTGGCACTCCTATGATGTGGATGTCCTTACACTTGATGTTGTTCCAAAGATCCCTTAGACTTTCTTCATTTTTCTTAAGTCTTTTATTTTTCATTCTCTCTTTTGGTGGATATTGTTATCTTGTCCTCTAATTTGCTGATTTGATCCTCTGCTTCATCTCACCTATTATTGATTTCTTCAAGTGATTCTTCATTTCATATATTCTGATCTTCACTTCTGACTGGTTCTTGTTTATGATTTCTATGTCTTTTTTAATGCTTATGGTCTGTTTATTTAAGTTCTCATTGAGATCATTCATTCTTCCCCTAAGGCCCTTGATATCATTATAACCATTATTTTAAACTCTGTATCTTGTATTTGGGTTGTTTTCATTTCATCTATTTCTTTTAATTCTTTTCATAAGGATTTCTGTTGTGTTTTTTTTTTTTTTTTTTTTTTTTTTTTTTTTTTTTTTTTTTAAGGTTTTTTTTTTTTTTTTTTTTTTTTTTTTTTTGCTTGGGGCATTCTTTTTGTCACCCCATTTAACCTCTGAGTGTTAGGTAGGTGTTCTATGTCTCTCAAATCTGCTTCGATGGTGTTATGATAAAGGTGTCTTGTCGGGGTTAGTGGTACAATCCTTCAGAACACCTAAACACCATGGACTGGGAATATTTCTTGTGGGTTTTGTATCCCCCCTGTCATAGTCGAGTATTGAATGCTATTGGCTTTTCATGGGTAGAGTTAACCCTTTATGTTGGGAGACTGTAAGGGTAATCCTTGACTTCCATGTGTGAATTGCTGTGCAGGAACTGCCCCTTATGTGGCATTATTCCCAGCTGGGTCTGGAGCCTGCAGGGATCCCCTTTTGGGTGTTCTGATTGTGTGGCTAGTTGGTTCAAGCTCTGGTTTAGGCTGAATCCCACCTCTGGCTTTATTGGTTCTGGGTCCATTTGGCTGGGCTTCAGATATATGTGGCTGTCAGATGTTGCGTGTAACTGGCCCTAGGCTATCTCCCTGTAGCTACTGTCTGTGTCTTCTGGACCTTTGTGTACATGTGATAGGCCAATCTGTGTAAAAAGGTCACCTTCTTCCTCCAAGGAGCTGCTGGCAGCTCTATATTAAAGTGAAGGTTCCCTGAGGACTGCTTCTACCTTTTATCTACTCTGTTTGTTCCTGAGGTTGTGAGGTCTTCCTCCTGAGCCTTTTGATGACGGACTGTAGGATGCATCCAAGCCTTTTGAGATAGGGATAGCAGGTCGTAGGTTGTGCAGTCTGTAGGGCACTCAGTGAGGGTTGAGTAGCCCCTGCTTAAAGCCAACCCCTTCAACTTCTGCCAAAAACTCTAGCGCTTGCTTCCTCAGGGAGGCTCACTGCTGATTCAGAATAGGTACATTCAGCTTTCACCTTTGCAGGAGTGAGCACAGTAGCTCTGGATTTCAGGTGATAGATCAAAAGAGTCTCCTACTGGGGTTGGAGCCAGACCAGCTCGCAGGTGGAGGCTAAGCTCTCTGTCTCATTCCAGGACCTCAGGAGAAGGTCAACCTCCCTGTTCTGTTTCCTGGCAATAGTCTCCAAGGGTCTCATACTTGGAGAATTCCCATTCTGAGCTGCTCTTCCTTTCCCCCATGGAAATGCCCCCAGTGGGGAAATCTGGGACCATGGATCAGCAGAGTCTCCCTATTGTGGGTGGTGCCTGCAAACATGTAGTGGGGAGCAGACACTCCCCTTCCCAGGGTTTCGTAACCTGCATCTGGGTTTTTCTCCCTGCAAATTACCAAGTAGTTGAGTTCCCACCCATAAAACTCCCAGAGAGCAGCCTTCCAGGAAGATGCAGTCCAAAACTCTCTGCTTTGTGCAGCATATAGTTTGCTCCCTAACTGAGCTGGGTGGGGCCCCAAAACCCCGCCTTGCACAGTTTCCCTGATCTCTCCATGCAGCTGGTTTCAGTGGGGGAGGACCTGAAATCCCACTGAAAGGCTAAAAATTCCCAGCTCTGCAGGGTTCCTCTATGCTACCCAATGCAACAACAGGAGTAACCCAAGATGGGGGTCAGGGCACCTTTCATGTGCTCAAGAAGAGGGAATCTGTCCACTTTCCCAAGCCTCTCAGCCAAGTCCCTGTTTGGATCTCTGCCCTGCACCTCTCCAGAAGTTAGAAAACCCCTTAAAGACACTCCTGTCTGCTGCCTGTAGGGACCTAAGAGTGGCAGGGTTGTCTCTACAGCAGTATGAGTTCATATGGTGAGCTCTCCAGGATGGTACTGAAACAATAGAAACACTTCACCCTGAAAGTGTGCACTCGGAGTCTCATAGACACATTGGAACCCCACTGGTTCCCACTGCTGGACACCTTTATTGCTATGGATTGGGGATGCTTGGGTGGGTTGAAGGCTCCATGCTCCTAAGGGGAGGGAGCTCCACAGCCACAATTCCCATTTAATCTCTCAGCTGGCACAGCAGCTATGCATGGGGTCCTCTCCCATCCATATTTCAGCCCCTGTTATCATTCTTTATGCAGTAACCACACCACACAAATAAGTCACTGTCTGGGTCTCCATGCAAAACTTCCCCTTTCAAAACAGAAGGTCCCTCAAAATCACTGCTGGCTGCAATCTGTGGGCTCCTCTCCAGGACCTGAGTGTGGCAGCCTGGTTTCTCCAGCAGTCTGAGAAGCTGGTACTGCAACAATGAGATTGGTTCACTCCAAAAGTATGTACCCTGAGTCTCATGGACTCCGTGGATTCCCTCTGATCTCCAGTGCCAGAGGCCACACAGTCTCCTGTTCCCATCTCTAATGCTATGGGTTGAGGATTCCTGCCTGGGGCCAAGGCCCCCTCACTCTTAGGAGGAGAAAGATCCAGAGTTGCAACTTCTACCTGGTATCTTAGCTGCAAGAGCAGCCATGCATAGGATCTTTCCCCAACTGTGTTAAAAACCCCTCTAACTGGTCTCTGTGAAGCAACTTCTGCACTTCTTGGTTTCAGAATTTGACATCAGCTAGGCTCCAGTTGATTGTTCAGGTTGATTGTTGGGAAGTTCAGGTGCAAATCCGGGTAATGGGCAGAAGCAGGTGGATGCAGCTTCCATCTACTTTGTCACCATTTTCTGACCATTCAATTTATTTTTCACTGTTTCTAACAAACCCTTTTTAATATTGCCTTCCATTTAAAAAATACTGCTTCTAAAAATAGAATTTTTATTAGTCAAATTTGAATAAAGTCTGTGTAGCCTTAAGGCTTAGATAAATATTTTATGCTTCTTAATAGTAGATAGATTTTTAAAGGTAAAAATTATGATTTCTAAGAGAAAATAATTTAAGCTGGTGTTTGTTAGTCAGGGAATGAGATAACACGGGCTCTCTGAAATTGGCTTTGGAAGTGGTATAATGCTCTTTCCCTGGGGTAGGAATATAGTCAACCTCTAAACCTGACCATGCCTTGGGATTTATTCTCCTACAGAGAATTACTTTCACAGGGAAACATTGGGCTTAGTCCAGATGCCGGTCTCTTCTATCTATGCCTTTTAAAAGTAAGCTTTTTGTTTTATTTGCTGTCACTTCCAGCTTCCCATTTTTGCTTTAACAATGTACTCAGAGAAGAAAATATAGGTGAGAAGCTTTATGACATCGGACTTGGCAATGATTTCTTAGATATGACATCAAAAGCACAGGTAACAAAAGCAAATATGGAAAAATAGGACTTCAACAAAATTTAAAAACTTTTGTACATCACAAGACACAAATCAACAGAGTGAAAAGGAAGTCTATGGAATAAGAGAAAATATTTGCAAATCATATATCTGATAAGGGGTTGATATCAAGAATACATAAAAAAACTTCTACAGCTCAACAGTAAAAAAAATCAAGTAACCCAATTAAAAAATGAGCAAAGTACTTGAGTAGACATTTTTCTAAAGATATACAAATGGCCAACAAGCATATGAAAAGATGCTTGACATCACTAATCATCAGAGAAATGCAAATCAAAACTATAATGATAGCACCTCATACCCATCAGAAAGTCTACTACTCAAAACTCAGAAAACAACAAGTGATAGTGAGAATGTGGAGGTATTGGAACCCTTGTGCATTTTTGGTGAAATTGTAAATAAAAGGGTGCAACTGCTATAGTAAACAGTCTGGAAATTCCTCAAAAAATAAAAAATAGACTACCATATCCAGCAATCCCACTTCTGGGTAAATACTAAAAATAACTGAAAGCACCCATGTTCATAGCAGCATTATTTCCAATAGTTAAGATGTGGAAGCAACCCACCTATTTGGTGGATGACTAGATATATAAAATATGGTATATATATATCCACTGAAATATTTTTCAGCCTTAAAAAAGGAAATTCTGTCACATGCTGCAACATGGAGGAACATTGAAGACATTATGTTAAGTAAAATAAACTAGTCAACAAAAGACAAATACTAGATGATTTCAAATTTATAAATTCAAAAAGAATGGTGGTTACCAGGGACTGGGAGGGAGGGGAAAATTGGAGTTGTTTAATTTGCAGAATTTCAGTTTTGCAAGATGAAAAAGTTCTGGCCATCTGTTTCACAACAATGTGAGCATATTTAACACTACAGAAATGTGCATTTAAAAATTGGTTAAGATGGTAAAATTTATGTTATACATTTTTTATCACAATAAAAATATAAATAAAACAAAAAAATGCACATGGAAAATGTCTGCAAAAAACAAGCTCTTTACTGCTCCAGGAAGGTGCCATTCAATGTATTTTATCTATATTAGAATTTAATTTTTGCAACAACCCTTATAAAGTAGGCACTATTCTTACTCTCATTTTATGGAGGAGGAAACTGAGGCAGACAGAGGCTTAGTCACTTGCCAAAGATCAGACATGAGCAGAGCAAAGTCATGGGCCCAGAGTCCATGCTCTTAACCTCTCCATTTTCTGGGTTTTCTGCAGCTTACTGGAGATTCTCTAAGTTAATGAGGTAAAAATAATGTTCATTATAAGATATTTTCCAGAATGATTAAATTGAGTTATTAGCTTCTTTTAGGTTCCCATTAGGTGTAGCCAAGAGCCATTCTTGCAGTATTACACAAAATTTTATCCCTTTCATGGGTTTGACATATGACCCTCTGCTTAGACTTTTTCTTACAGCATTAGGGTAAGGTGTACTAATTAAGATATAAAATCTTAGTATATGGAGTAAGGAAAACCTCAGAGTTTACTTTGTGGAAGTGGATCTCACTATTGGGGTCTTCTTTCAGGGTACCCAGAGAAAGGGTAGATTTCTCTACTGTATAAATATTATCCTAAAATTCTGACACTTGAGCAAAGTTCTACCACTGTGTAAGATAGTATCAGGTACACATATCGACATATTCAGGATCTCAGCCAACCTGTTTCCAGGACAATACAACAGACCACCTGGTCTTGCGGAGCCATGCTCAGAGTAAGTCAATATAGGTTTCATTTCAAGCAGATTGGTTTCAGTAAATTATTATTATTATTATCATTATTATTTTTTTATTGTTCAATTACAGTTCTCCCCATTTCCCCCCATTACTGACCTGCCCTACCTACCCCCCACCTCCCACATTCAATCTAACTACCTATTGTCTCTTTAAAAAGTATTTATTTATGTCTATTTTTTAAGTATATTTTATTGACTATGTGATTAGAGTTGTCCCATTTTTTTTCTCCCCTTTATTGCCCTCTGCCCTGCAACCCCTTCCCAAGCACTTCCCCCCTTAGTTCATGTCCATGGGTTGTACATATAAGTTCTTCGGTTTCTCCATTTCTTATACTATCCTTAACCTTCCCCTGACTATTTTGTACCTACCATTTATGTTTCTTATTCCTTGTACCTTTTCCCCCATTCTTGCCCTCCTCCTTCCACTCCCCTCACCCTCCATTCCCCCTCCCCCTCTGCTCCCTCTCCCTGCTAATAACCCTCCATGTGATCTCCATTTCTGTGATTCTGTTCCTGTTCTAGTTGTTTGCTTAGTTGGTTTCTGTTTTTGTTTTTAGATTCAGTTGTTGATAGTTGCGAGTTCGTTATCACTTTACCGTTCATTGTTTTGACCTTCCTCTTTTTCTTAGATAAGTCCCATTAACATTTCATATAATAGGGCTCGGTGATGATGAACTCCTTTCGCTTTACCTTATCTGCCCTTCCAATCTAAATGGTAGCTTTGCTGGATAGAGTGATCTTGGATGTAGGTCCTTGCCTTTCGTGACTTTGAATACTTCTTTCCAGCCCCTTCTTTTTTTTTAAAAAAGATTTTATTTATTTATTTATTTATTTATTTATTTATTTATTTATTTTTAGAGAGAGGGGAAGGGAGGGAGAAAGAGAGGAAGAGAAATATCAAAGTGTGGTTGCCTCTCACACAGCCCCTACTGGGGACCTGGTCTGCAACCCAAGCATGTGCCCTGACTGGGAATCAAAACAGTGACCCTTTGCTTCGCAGTCCGATGCTCAATCCCCTGAGCCATGCCAACCAGGGCTCCAGCCCCTTCTTGCCTGTAAGGTTTCTTTTGAGAAATCAGCTGATAGTCTTATGGGAACTTCTTTGTAGGTAAGTCTCTCCTTTTCTCTTCCTGCTTTAAGATTCTCTCCTTATTTTTAATCCTGGGTATGTAATGATGATGTGCCTTGATGTGTGCTTCCTTGAGTCCAATTTCTTTGGGACACTCTGACCTTTCTGGACTTCCTGGAAGTCTATTTCCTTTGCTAGATTGGGGGAATTCTTCTTCATTATATTTTCAAATAAGTTTTTAATTTCTTGCTCTTCCTCTTCTCCTTCTGGCACCCCTATGATTTGGATGTTGGAACATTTAAAGTTGTCCCAGAGTTTCCTAAGGCTCTCCTCATTTTTTTTTTTTTTCAATTCTTGTTCCTTCATTCTGTTCTGAGTGAATGTTTATTTCTTCCTTCTGCTTCAAATTGTTGATTTGAATCCTGGTTTCCTTCCCTTCAGGATTGGTTCCCTGTATATTTCTCTTTATTTCACTTTGCATAGCCTTCACTTTTTCCTTTATTTTGTGGCCACACTCAACTATTTCTGTGAGCATCCAGAGTACCAGTGTTTTGAACTCTGTGTCTGGAAGGTTGGCTATCTCCCTGTCACTTAGTTCTTTTTCTGTAGTTTTGATCTGTTCTTTCATTTGGGCCATATTTCTTTTCTCTGCACCGTTGTTACATTGTAAGGGGCGGAGCCTTAAGTATTCACCAGGGTAGACCAAGTCATGTTGATGCATTGTGGCACTGTATGTGGAGGAGTGATCAGATAGGGGACAATCCTCCTTGCTTAGCCCTCTGTGGGCTTTCAGTCACTTCCCCCACTACCCACAAGCAAATTGGGACTTTGTGGCTCTGATTCCAGGGTGGGTGGGTTTGTGTACATTCGAGGACCCTGTGGGTCTCTCCAGTGAACTCTCCTGTGAAGCTGGGAGATTCTCCTGTACCACAACCCCCACAGGTTTATACAGCAAGGGGTTTTGAGGCTGTCTTTTTCCACACTGGAATCCTGGGTAGCATAGTCTGTCTTGTTCCCCAGTTGTTCCTCCCAGTTTATCTGCGTGCGAATATGGCACTGCCTAGTCCTCCAGCTGCTGCCTTGCTGCACGTATTCCTTGCCCTGGCTGCCTGTCTCCGCTCCTCCTACCAGCCTGGATGAATGTTTCTTCTTTAACTCCTTGGTTGTTGGATTTCTAAACAGTTCGATTTTCTGGCAGTGCTCGTTGATTTTTGTTTTTAAATTTGTTGTCCTTCTTTTGGTGGTGCAAGGAGGCAAAGTGTATCTACCTATGCCTCCAGCTTGTCTGGAGATCTGTTGTCTTTGTCCTTAGGTTCCTTATACATGTCCCTTGACTTGACCCATCCCCTTCTTTACCCTGTTATTGCCCTCCCATTTCCCCTCTGGTCAGTTTGT
The DNA here is from genome assembly GCA_004026545.1 of Mormoops blainvillei. Taxonomy (NCBI): domain Eukaryota; kingdom Metazoa; phylum Chordata; class Mammalia; order Chiroptera; family Mormoopidae; genus Mormoops; species Mormoops blainvillei. The sequence continues at coordinate 193,399 of PVJD01001384.1, read as the reverse complement.
TCTTTATTTCCACGTCTCTGGTTCTATTTTGTCTCTGGTTTGTTTTGCTGATTTGGTTCCATTTGTAGGTGAGATCATATGGTATTTGTCTTTTGCCTCCTGGCTTAATTGCTTATCATAATACTCTCCAGTTCCATCCATGCTGTTGCAAAGGGTAGGAGCTCCTACTTTCTCTCTGCTGCATAGTATTCCATTGTGTAAATGGGCCACAGTTTTTTGATCCACTCATTTGCCGTTGGGCACTTAGGCTGTTTTTAGCACTTGGCTATTGTAAATTGTGCTGCAATGAACGATGGGGTATGCAGGTTCTCTTGAATTGGTGTTTCCGGGTTCTTAAGGTGTAATCCCAGCAGTGGAATTGCTTTGCCAAAGGGAGTTCCATTTTTACTTTTTGGAGGAAATCCATACTGTTTTTCACAGTGGCTGCGCCAGTCTTCAGTCCCACTAACAGTGTACAGAAGAACAGACACATAGACCAATGGAATAGAATAGAGAGCCCAGAAATAAGCCCATGTCTTATGATCAATTAATATTTGACAAAGAAGGCAGGAGCATAAAATGGAGTAAAAATAGTTTCTTCAACAAATGGTTTTGGGTGATCTGCACAGCTACATGCAAAAAAATGAAACTCGGCCACTAATGTATACCACATACAAAAATAAACTCAAGGTGGATAGACTACTTAAATATAAGTTGTGATACCATAAAAGTCCTAGAGAAGAACATAGGCAGGAAAATATCAGATATTCCACAAAGCAATGTTTTCACTGATATGTCCCCTAGAGCAAGGGACATAAAGGAGAGAACAAACAAATGGGACTTCATCAAATTAAAAAGATTCTGCACGGGTAAAGGAAACATCAGCAAAATGAAAAGGGAACCAACTGTATGGGGAAATACACTTGCCAATGATACCCTGGACAAGTGTTTGATTTACATAATATATAAAGAACTCACATGACTCCACTCCAGGAAGACAAACAATCCAATTAAAAAATGGGCAAAGAACCTGAACAGACACTTCTCCAAGGAGGACATACACAGGGCCAGAGACACATGAAAGGATGCTCAGCATAGCAAACCATCAGAAGATGCAAATTTAACCACAATGAGATGCCACTTCACACTAGTCATAATGGCCACAATGAACAAAGTGCTGGCAAGACTGTGGAGAAAAGGGAACCCAGGTTTCAGTAAATTAACATTTTACTGAAACTGCACAAAACGAGAACATGTTAAATATCTTTACTAATTAATACATCAACATTACTGGTTTCTCCTTGGTTCCCAGGTTGGGTTTACTTTCTAGTTTAATAGAATCATACCCTGTGTACCCAGTTTTTGTTGATTCTTTAGAAGTAAAAGAAAAAGCAGGGTTATACAAAACTGCTCTGTGCATGTAATGAGATCTGTTCAAAACAACAAAGCATGAACTTCTCTGTTTGGACCAGGTGAGGGCACTCATGTCTTCTCTGAAATATTTACTTACTCAAGGTGACAAAAAGAAAAAAAAATCACTTCCATTTAAATTATTCAAGTTAGATACAATAGCTAGTTTGCTTAAGTTATTTCTATTTATATTTGGTTGTTTTATTTTAGATCATATCACCACTTTCAATAACATGCTCTGGGTTTCAACTCTGGCTACATGTGAGAATCACATGGGCTAGTTCCAGAAAATGTTGAATTCTAAGATTCCATCCCCAGGAATTCTGATTCAATTGGTCTGGGTGCTGCCAAGGCATCAGTATTTTTCAGAAGCTTATGTGTAGACAGGAGTGAGAACTGCTGCCAGGATTTTAGTTAATTAGAAATGGATTTGTTAGGGGATAAACACTAGAAATTATCTTTCTAATTTAAATTAGTTTATGGCTCACCTGAATGTTTAAGGTGATATAAACAGATACCTTTGCCCTCTGTCAATAATGGTTCTCCCCAAGGTTTTAAAAGTCATTAAAACTTGGTGTTCAGTTAAAGTTTATCTTAATTTTGGTCTTATCCTGGCCAGTTCTCCTTTACTTCCATCCTTCTCTGGTCATTTCCCCTTCTTAGCTACCACCCATTTCCTTAGGTTATCTCCCAGGGTCTGTTTTCTCATTCCAGAGATTTCTGTGATGCTCCCTTGGATTCTGTAATTCCTGCATACTCTGTTACCTGCTTCCTGCCCCACCCTGCCTGCACTGACAGGGGCCACTGCTGCCTGCCTTCCTCCCTGGCCCTGCTCCTGGTCAGGTTCACCCTACAGGGTCCCCAGGCCTCTACTGACCAGGGTGAATGATTCCCCTCCTGGTCCCTTTCCCCAGTGTGAACTTTGGCTATCAGCAACAGGAGTCCTCTCATCATTCCAGTTACTGCAGCCTCTCACTAAGCTTGCAGGCAGGCTCTGTGTCCTTGGGCTATTTGTGACAGCTAGTAAAATGTTCACTCCTCCAATTATTGTATTACTGTGAATGCAGACAGTAGAGAGCTAGTGAGCTGGCCCAAGTCAGCCAGGGGCCTGAAAGGCAATGCTTGGCTGGCAGCCTCTGAAGCCATATGCTGGATGTTCCTGTGTAGGTCAGGACCAATCATGGGGAAAGCAGTACTGTGGTGTGATTCTGGGACTAGGTAGACCCAGCCCTGGTTAGTGGATGTTCAGGGACAAATGCACATATTGGTGGCCGAAAGGATTTACACAGACATTAGGGCATTTGGGAAAGGCAGAAATAGTGACAAGTAGAATCCATGTCTTCTATGCCCTGCCCTGTTCCTGACTGATCTTCAGCAGGTCCATTCCTCTTTGGGCTTCAGAGTAGGGCTAACCTGTGCATGCTAAGCACTTGGGGATCTTGTTAAATGTGGCTTCTGATTCAGTGAACAAGACCTTAGAGTCGATATTTTCACTGTGCTGCTAGGTCTTGCGTCCCCTACTTGTTTATGGAGTAGTGAGCTTCTCAATGGCCCCGGGGATCTCTGTCTTTAAAATTCCATGATTATGATAGGTGACCTCTAGGATCTTTAGTCTGCATCCTCTCCACCAGTGCTTTCTCCTTCCCTCTGGTCTCCACCAGCCACTTGACCCTCAGGAAGAGGAAATCTTTAGCTGTGGGCTGCATGAGGCTGCTGCTCCTCCACACACACACACACACACACACCCACACACACACACCTTAAAGGCCTGGCCTTTCCATGTGGCCATGCTGTGCAAATCTTCCTCCTGCAGAGCTCAAGCATTCCACAGCTCAGGCTCCCCTCTCTTCTTTTTGGCTGACCTTGTTCTGTAGCACAGCTTCTATTCCTTGGTGTGTTTCCACAAACGCCTGGCTAGATACTGGGGACAACCTGCATCCTACCCATCTCAACAGCATTCACGTGCAGCACTGAAGCATGTTCGCTGGACCCAGCAGATTGACTTCTATGCAGGAAACAGTAAAAAAAACAACAACAGTTAAATAGGCAAATCAACAACATGCCACCTCAGAGTATTCTTCATGACTCAGATTCACTCCTTCTCCTATTAAAAGTTATAATGGATCTTTGGGATGCCACCCATTCTTTAAATAAAAGTAACTCAATACAATTTTAAAAAGGATAACTCTTTGGATTTTAACACATTTTAATTATATTTTTAGTATAACCATTAATATTGAGGATTTACTTCAATTGAAGTCCTTAGGGGCTCTAAATGGATGAAGTTTGGGGTTCCTTTTCTTGAGAGAAAGAGTTCGAAACTATGAATACAAAATGCTTTCAGGTCTTCTGGGTGGGACCTGTGAGGGACAAGGCCTATACTGTGGGTCTCAGTATTTCTGAATGAACCTGTCCATCCCTAGGTTCTGGTGGAATTTTGTGGTACCATAAGGTGGCAGTATAGTATCAAATGTGGAAAGCACACTTGTGATTTGTCTGGAGACTCTCAACTGAGTGTTTGCCCCTGTACTTAAAATTACATCTTGTGCTCTGCAACTGCTTTAATCTTTTTGTGTGATTTTTTTTTCCTTTGGGCCAATCTGTTTTCCTGCCCTCAAATTCCGAAGGATTTACAGGAACCTGCAATGCCATCAACACAGGTTACAAAACTGTAACGGTGACAATTTGTCCCTTAAACTTCTACACTCCCCCTCACCTACTTCTGTTTTATGGTACTTTCAAACTGCATTTCTTATAAAGCAAAAAGAAAGTATTTCACACAACTTCTCCCATAAGTAATTTTAAAGAGCTTTGGCTCTAATGGTTTTAACCATATTAGACTTTATTTACATTGATCTAGGCACAAGGTAACCACATCCCCTCCCTATCCCCATATTTGACAAGATTTTCAAAAACTAACACTTGTTCCATATAGTAGGAACACACCTGTATAGCACAGAGAGGGTGTTCTGGAAAGGGACCCATTCATTTGTCTAATAGCTAAATACTCTTCCTTCCTTTCCCACCCTCAAATCAAGTTTTTTTAAAAAAATTTCAACTAAGAGGCACTATTTGAGCATTGGCAACATTGCACCTCAAGCTTACCTTTAAAGGGAAAGAACCTGTGCTTTTGTTTTATTATCAGTCTCTAGTGATTGTTAAGCATGGGTTTTTTTTTTACTGAGAGCTGTCCCCAGAATGTCAGTAGATTTTTGCTTATTAAACTTGCTTATTTTAAGCACACTTATAGCCATTTTGTGTATGAGTTATCGAATATGACATTCACAAGGATATATAGAAATTAATAAAGAAAAAGAGCTTCAAAGTTGAACATTTTCCACTGTGTAACATAGCTGAAAATGTATCTATAGTGAGAATATTGCTACATTAGAAAACCAACATTCTAACTAGTGACTTTCAGCTTTCTCCATCCCACATGTGTGGTAGAGTATGGGAATGCACTCAAATCCTATTTTATAATGAAAATGTAAAGCTTATGGCTAGCTTATGTACAGCACAGTACATGATCACCACATGGGTTAGATGCAGGCTACTTATTGGAACTTATATTACAAAATAGCAATTATTTAATGAATAAAACTGTTGAGAAGTGGATTTTACAATGACCCTGACTTTAAAAAATAAAATAGGCATGGCAGCTGAAGTGCATATCAAGTTTCAACAATCTAGAATGACTCTGGAAAGGGTTTGCAAAGTGTTTCTATCAAGAAACTCTTCTTAAAAGCCTCTAACAGAAAATAAGCCAAGGAAGTAGTTTCCATCCTATTAATTAAAAAAAATTTTTAAATTACTAAATATTCCTATTCGGGAAAGTAAAGAGAACAAACATCTTAGCAGGCTGCAGAGAACAAGTCCCCACCCCACAGTTTGATGTCCCCATCATTAGCAGGGTAGCTGCCCATTTCTTATCTTGACTGACAGGTTAATAAGAGACCTGGGGCTATCTTTTCAGTATGAACATACAAACTTACCAATTACTTTTAAATTATTGCTCATCTGTCGGAAAATAATAAGCAAGCATGAGAAATAAAAATATATGAAAAGGAGAAATGTCTGATGAAGAAGCTTTTACTTCCGGTGCTTTTTAAAGGTTCAGTTCAGAAAACTTGTCAGAATTTAGTGAATAGAATTTAGGAGCTGCGGGTTTTTTTTTTTTTTTTTAACATTGGTTCAATTAGGAGCAAAAAAGAAGGGAGTTGTGTAATACAATTGTCAAGCAAAGGAAAACGCTTTAAATTGGGGGATTATGTGTGCAGACCACCTGTAGGGCATTCAGAGCCCTTTTCTATAATGCTTCAATCCATGCCTAGCTGCCTGCAGGCTGGCTAACAATGCTTGGAAAAGCTGTTTAAAAGGCTGAGCGCACTTGTGCCTCGGGTCTTCACTAACTGTTACAAGTCTTCCTCTCCCTCTCTCTCTTTTTAAAGTAAAAGTCCCACATCCTTTTAATGGAAGAACTTTAAGGCTCCACGGTGGCCAATTGGTCTGCACCAAGAGGAGCCAGGCAGCAGGAAAAGAAACTTCAGACTATACAGCACATTTGGAGAGTAGAAAAGATCAAAGTTTTTTCAAACTCAAAAGACCAAGTTCTCTACAGATTAACCCTATTCATTTAGCTCCTCTTAAAGGAATGATGTACTGGGCCACTGGGCAGACAGGTAAAAAGTTCAATTGCCAAAGCATTCTTCTTCTAATTCAACAGCCTTCTGCTCAAATAAATTAGCTTAGTCTTGACAGAGGAACAATAGCTTTTTCTCTAGGAAAAACAACACGTTTGATATTAAGATGTTCACCCGCTAGTTTAATCCATTAAGGATGTCTGCTCCACCACCAGAGTGTCAAGTGACTTATACTGCATAATGTGTTCCAGTTTAAAGCATTCATCTTTACAGTTCAACAGAGTGTTCAGTCCAGGTGCTTTCAAAATCATGGACATTAGAAAGAAATAAATGTGGGATTTTGAAGCCTTTCGTGATACTACTGAAGATAAATAACAAGGCCTGAGTGGAATTACTCCCTTGCAATAGTCTATTTACACATGCTAAGGTGAGCATTGTTATCCAGGGATTAAAAAAAAAAAAAGTACCATTAAAAACATCTTTTTGGAAGGTGCAAAAACTCAGTTTTTGATTTCAGGTGAACAGTGATATTTGCTAACAACTTAGGAACTAGGGTCTAACAGATCATTTTCTACATGCTTGAAGTCAGTGTACAGAGAAACCAGAAAATGTCTTCTTTCAACACGGCCTTAGCAAGCACTTTACAGGAACAGCTTAGAAGAGGAAGGCAGAAAGGGCAATGTTTCAATCATTTATCAAAAGTCATTTTATTGACAAAATAGAAAACTTGTATTTGTTCATACAGGAGTGGCCTCTAAACTTTTTACAAAAAAATGTACAGACTGTATATCTCTGGATATATATACATATTTTACAACTTTTACAATTCAACAAATAATTATATAAATACATCCTCTAATGTAAGAAACCCGTATTTACTTGGGGTGTATAATTAAGACATTTCTTGTTTATTTACTTAAGGCATTTGCCTGGTCATTAAGAATACCCAAACCGTGCAATCCTGTTAGGTCACGATCATCCCTCCTCTAGGATGCATAAGGAGTAAGATTTAACGTAGGAGAAAAGTAGGTCTCTCAGGTGAAATCTGTAGATCTGGCTTCAAGCTCAACAAATGGCAACCAATGAAGCCTCCAAGCCTTGGGTTCTTGGTAAGCTGGAGAGTCCACCCTCCTCTGCCAAAATTAACGCCTCGAGGGAGGAGCTCCTCACTTATCAATGGAGGAAAGAGGGCTGAGTCTGGGAGCTGTCAATGCCAGGTACTTTGTTCTAAGCAAGACATTGAAGTCCCAGCTAATGGATACCATTAAGAGTTCATTATCATGCTAATAGCAGTCAACACCGTGAAGGGGTGGAAACCTCAGCTCCAGCCCGTCCAGTGTCCCTTCACAGCAGTTGGCCTCCTCCCTCTCGCTTCTTTGGGGGACCGGGGGAGGGAGCAGGGGGAGGTCCTCATCTGCGCTCAGACCTGGGACAATGGCATCTGCTTTGGGTAAGACACAGAACTGGCAGTGCCAGATCGCCACGTCAAGCCTGTGCTGACGTCACTGTAGAGCGAGCCCGCTCCACCGCCCAGCCCTCCTCCTGCCCCCCCGCCGGGCCCGCCCGCGTTCCTCACGCCAGCACCTCCGCCCACCGCGGCGCCCTTACTGGCCCAGCAGCAGCGGGTGCACAGGGCCCGCCACGACTCGAGCGTCTTTCCTGACCAGACCCACACGCCCGAGGTGATGCCCACCACCAGGCACATGAAGTACTTGAGCATGAAGACTGCATAGTCCGGCCGGCGCGCCTGGTCGGGCTGCAGGTCCCGCAGGCACGGGCAGTTATGCGTGGCCTCCCAGCGCGGGCGGTTGTGCTGCTCATAGAAGAGGCAGGCGACCACGACGGCGGCGGGCACTGTGTAGAGCACGGTGAAGAGGCCGAGGCGAATCATAAGCTTCTCCAGCTTGTGCGTCTTGGTGGGGCCGCCCTGCTGTTTTATGACCGAACGGATGCGGAAGAGCGACACGAAGCCGGCCAGCAGAAACATGGTTCCGATGAAAAGGTAGATGACCAGCGGTGCCAGCACGAAGCCGCGCAGGTTGTCGAGGCTCTGGTTGCCCACGTAGCAGATGCCCGCTACCGGATCGCCGTCCACGGAGCTGAGCGCCAGCACAGCGATGGACTTGACGCTGGGCACAAGCCACGCGGCCAGGTGGAAGTACTGCGAGTAGCCCGCGATGGCCTCGTTGCCCCATTTCATGCCCGCCGCCAGGAACCACGTGAGCGACAGGATTACCCACCAGATAGAGCTGGCCATGCCGAAGAAATATACGAGCAAAAAGACCACGGTGCAGAGGGCGGGGCCCGTGGTTTCGTAGCGCACATGCTGCTCCACGGCGCCCAGCTCCTCGTATTCGTTGCGCCCTCCTGGGCCGCCGGCACCCGCCCCCGCGGCGCCCGCACCTGCAGCCGCCGCAGCTGCGCCACCCGGCCCACTGGCGCCGCCTGCACCCGGGGCGCCACCGCTGCACGCCACCTTCTCATGACCCGCCACCAGGCGTACCAAGTAGCCGACCGACACGAAGAGGTAGCAGGCCGAGAGGAAGATGATGGGCCGCTCAGGGTACTTGAAGCGCTCCATGTCGATGAGGAAGGTGGACACGGTAGCAAAGGTGGACACAAAGCACAGCACAGACCACAGACCGATCCAGAAGACGGTGAAGGCCCGTTCGTCCTGGCTGAAGAAGGGGTTGTGGCAGGGCAGCGCGCAGTTGGCAATCTGGCCGGTCTTGACGCGGTTGTACAACGGATGCCGCTCGCTGGCCACACTCACCATTGGAGCGCGGCACTGGCAGCCCGGCTCACAGGGCGCGGAGCCGCCGCCAGGGGGCCGAGACTTCCCGCCGCCGTCTCCGCTGCGGGTGGGAGGCGACGACGGGTCCCCGCCACCACCACCCCTGCCTCGGGACGGGGTCCTGGCCCCTGGCGGGCGGCCGTGGCCACTGCCAGTGGGCGGCTGTTCGCCAGGAGGCGGCGGCAGCAGGCGGCGCGGCGGGCTGGGCGCAGCCGTGGTGAGGTCAGTGCGGTTGTAGTCCATGCAGAGCGTGTCGGGGTTGCCCTGTTCCGGCAGCCGGTCGCAGCGCATGCGGTCGGGCCAAGCGAAGCCGTACTGGCGCATGAGGGGTGCGCATCCGGCCTTGGCTCGCTCGCACACTGAGCGGCAGGGAGGCAGGGGCTTCTTGTAGTCCTCCAGGCAGATGGGCGTATACATGCTGCACAAGAAGAACTTGAGGTCGGGAGAGCACTGGATCTCCACCAGCGGCCAAAACTGGTGCACCTCCAGGCCCGCCTCGTCCTGCGTGTCGTGGTTGAACTGGTTAGGCATGTAAGTGTAGTTGTAGCCGATGCCCTTGCACAGCGGCACGGTGATCTCTTGACACGCCAGCTCCTTGGCTGAGGCGGCCGCAGCCCCGCTGGAACGCTGCAGCAGCGCCAAGGCGGCCAACAAGGAGGTCACTTCCAACAGGTAACCCCACTCCATACTGCGTCCCTTCCGTTCCAAGCAGCACACAGAGGGGCTCCGGAGGATCCAGCGAGAGAGCTGGAGAAGGAGAGAGCGGGTGCCCTGCTGATCTTTCCCCTGCTTCTCTCGGGAGGGGATCTGCCTATAACCTAGTCCCTTCTCGGGACAGGTCCACACGGCGCGGTCCGCCACTCAGGGGAGATGAGGGTGGCTGCAAGACTGAGCTACAGTCCGGAGGGCCTGCCCTGATCGAGCTCAGCCCTTTTGGAGCAGAGTAGCTGACCCCCAGCTCATCGTCCCTCTCTCTCGTTCTCTCTCGCGCGCTGGGCTACTTCCCCGCGCCGCGCCGGCGCCGGCGCCGGCGACTTGGCTGGGAGCAGAGGGCGGCGGCGCAGCAAGTTTCCTTTCGGGCCGCGGCGCGCAGTCAAGATGGCTGGGCCAGGCCTCTCCCGCGCGGGGTCAGCCCCTAAGGCCCCCTTTCGGCTCCCGGTGATTCATGCTCGTTCTCAAAGCCGCGCTGCTGCCTCCGGAGCTGGGGACCCGCCTCCGCCGAGGCTGCTGCCCTCTCTCGCCGGCGTCAGTCGGGTAAAAGTCCTCTCCGCGCTCCGGTCAGCAGTCGGTGACGTGCAGGCTGTCCCTTCCTCGCTAGACACGCAGAACCAAATCCAGACCGGAAGGCGGAGCAGACACCTGAGTGACTCGGCCCGAGACCACCGCCATCTCCTCCTCCACCCGAGCTGAGCCCTTCACCCAACTTCCCTGCGGCGACCCCACTTGCCTCCAGGCCGGCTCATGAATATTTATACCGCGCGGACTCAGTCTCCGCCCATAGCCTCGCACGCCAATCACAGGGGACGGGGCGGAGTCTCGGCACTCCCAAGGCCCAGCCTTCTTTAAGGCGGCCGGAGAGTCCGCGCTGCCTTGCAAGCTGTCTGCTGCTGGAGAGTTTCGGTAACCTTGATATTGACTGCAGAGACTGAGGTTTTGCCACAACAGTCCTCTCCCCCACCTCCCCGCACCTCCCTTCCCGGCTGTCAGTGAGTCTGAGGACTCAGTTTACATTTCCAAGTCTTCACTTGGGGACTGGGGACTGAGGTTTTAATATTGAGCGCGCTCTCCTAGCCCCCTTTAAAACAAATTAAGTCACCGCTCACGACTTTCCCCCAATGTGGGTGACCTCCCGGCGATGGAGGCCCGCACTGCGGGAGACCCGGGAAAGTGTGGCCTACTTGAGTTCTCGGAATGGTGATCTTTGAGATGTGGAAATGTGGGAGGAACGGGAACGACAGCAGTTTACTTTGGATGGTGGGGCAGGATGGGGGACAGCCCAGGTGGAGGTGTCTCGGCGCCCAACCGCGGGCATCCGAGGTGCGCGGTGCGCCAAGGCGGTCCAGGGATTCTCCCGCCTCCGTCGAGTGACCTGGAAGAGCCTTAGTGTCCTGATCAGGATAGCGGGGTAATAGTACATATCTAAAAGGGGATCCTAATAATGAGGTGAAATGAAATATATGAGGCATCCAGGACCCAGTGCTTCCTTAAGAAAAATAATACCCTTTCTCCTTTAAAAAAAAAAAAGGAAGAAAAACATAAATAGGATACATTAGAAATTGCGGCTGGATTCACTCTCCACCTCGTACTTTTGGAACATATGTGCATCTATCCAAAGTTCACGTGTTTTTGCAAGAGCCACCTTCTCTTCGGTGAGAGGTGGAGCTGCATGCACCCCAGCGCTGACGTGCAGACATGTGTCGGTGATCTGCAAGGAGTGGAGCGGGACCCCGGCGGCTTTTAGCAGCTACTTGGGACGCCTACCAGCTCTGCCTGCGCCAGCTCTGCGACCACCTTAATTTGGCGGAGGAAGCGGGGGTGGGTGGGTGGGGGGAGACGCGGGGGAGGGGTGAGAGGACTAGGGGTTGGCCGCCTGGCAGGTTCATTTGCGCTTGTTAGGACATCCCAGGGGGTTGTCTTTCTCCTAGAATGGAGTGTTTATTTTTTAAATTGATGTGCTGTTTCATTTAGCGCTTGTATGGAATTCATGCTGGGGCTATAATTACTGTAATCTCGGGAACAAGCATTTCAGTTAGCCTGGAGCGTGGCTAAGAGCGTTCTGCCTCTACATTTTCCTCTCCTCCCCCTCCCTCTCTTCTCTTTCGTTCTCTGTCAAGATTTTTGCTATTTGTCAGGTTTCACAGCAGGAATGGTTAGGGCCTGAGAACCGAAATTGTTGAGCGTGTGGGAACAGAAGAATTCAAGGTACATATGAGGCCAGTTCACTTTTCGGCGGGGGGGTGGTTGTGGTAGTTGGTGGTTTCTGTTTAAAAACAACTCTACCCACGAAACAAAAATACTAGTACATTTGTATATTGCTTGGGATAATGGAATCTGTGTCTTCTTCCCTCTGTTTTCTCTAGTTTAGCAACCTCATTGTCCACCACATTCTAAACAGACATGCAGACCCCTCGGCCGCCACGGTCTTTTTGTTTTGTTTTGTTTTGTTTTGGCAAGTTCTGTATTTTCTCCAAGAATTCCAGGCATACCCACCAGGCCGTAGTTATACTCCAACCATTTCTCCTCTCTTTTTAAAACTGAAGCCTAGTTAGACTCTTTTTATACTGAAAAGCAACACTTCCTTCCCACTTTCGTTTTGGAAAAACCGAACTTCATAGGATTTTGAAATTCAAAGGCTTCAGAAATATTAGCTAGTTCAGCAGAAAATGGCCTATTCAAAAATGTAAAGACTCGACCTTTAACTTGGTCTATCGATTCCTTTTCTCTTTCCTCCTAATCGGTATTTCCTTTTATGGTTTATTGAATGTATAAAGCCACTTTACCAATGTCACCCCAATAAATTTAATAAAAAATTGTTTTTTTAAAGAAAGTCATTTATTTCTTTTGTTGGTACCTTGTAAATAGAGGGCCATTCTCCAGAACATTTAAACTGCAGAGTGACGACTGGCAGTTCCTGGAGGTACTGTTCAGAGCACTGTTGTGAAATCTACTCTCCCCCAAACCCCCCTCCCCGCCCCCACCAGGGTGCACGGCCCAGACCACAGATGGGAGGGGCTGGTTTCCCAAAGCGGCACAGATGGTGAAAAGTTTCTACTGCTTTTCTTCAGCAGGGAAATGTCAAATAGCGAAGTTTAGAATTACATTATATAAATTTACTAGAATTAGGTAAAAACAAACTGACATTTAAAAATTCAGGCTGAAAATAGTTGGTTTTGGCTATTGGCATTTGAAATTTTTTCTTTTTTCTTTCGAGACAAGATGAAAGCTTTGATGATGTGTAATGTGGAAATTTTTGGTAAGTATATTAAGCTTGCAGGAGAAAATAAACAGACAAAAGTTCAGAGCTTTCAAATATCACGTGTAAACTATTTAGGGGATCTAACTGATTTGTGAGATTAAAATCATTTACATAAAAACCATTAAATTTACTTTTAATTGAGGGAATATGAGAATAGCATTTAAAATTTACTATCAAATTAACTGGCTACTTGGCAATCTTTGAGTGCAGAGATTTAGGAAGCCAATTAGTGTATAAAAAGCAACGACGGGGTAGCTAGAAGCAAACCAGTCATTTATCAACATTGCTGGCTAAATAATGATTTTTTCTTTTGTATTTAAAGCAGCTGTTTTTTTAAGGGAGGGGAAATAGCTTTAGTAGTAACATAAATAATGTAAGAAACTTTCTAGAGGGATTTCTGAACAGACATCTTGTTCCTGAATAACCTCAGAAGCTTAATAATATAAACAGTTGAAGGCATGCATCTAACTAAGAGGAGGCTAGCTTTTACAAAACATTGGATACCAAGTTAGATAGAAGCTATCAATATATTGTATGTCTTGAATTTAAGAAACTTTGGGAAATTAATTTTCAGCAGATTAAATATCCAACATAAAACTCTTGATACAAGAGTCAGTCTAACATATGCCAATAAATGATATGTTCCAGAGATTAATCAAAGAACTCTTTACTAACTAATGAAATTTCTCAGGTGTTTTATAAAACAACAATTGTTTTTCCGAAAAGTTCATTTTTGGGGGGAGACAATCAAATACTGTATTATTAGAGAATATAAAACTCTGTTGGATAACATTGGGGTTTTTTGGTGTTTTAAAATCTGTCTTTCAAAGGGTCATGTCTCTCTTTTTTTGAAAGGTTTTATTTATTTATTTTAGAGAGAGGGGAAGGGAGTGAGAAAAAGAGGGAGAGAAACATCGATCAATGGGTTGCCTCTCAAACATGCCACGACAGGGGACCAAACCCACAGTCCAGGCCTGTGCCCTGACCAGGTATCAAACCAGTGACCCCTCACATTGTGGGATGATGCCCAACCAACTGAGCCACACCAGTCAGGGCAAAGGATAATGCCTCTTGAGTCCCCTACTCCATAGCTAGAAGGGAAGATAGCACTTAAGTGGCTTTGCATCAATGTCCATTAGAATTAGAATGGGTGAGATTATTTTTATGTTCTTCCATATTAACACTAAACTCTAGTAAAGTCTTTTCTCCTATTTTCTCCACCACTATGAAAAGGTTCCTGTCAAATAGAAGTACTCTTCGCTGTGTCTGCTGTGACAAGGCCAAGCTGGAAATAGAGAGAGATAAATGAGGCAAATCTGTGCCACTGGCCAGGAATCAGATTCTCACTTTACATGCACCTGCCATTTTGAAAACTGGCAACTGTACTGTCCTATTTAATTTTATAATTATTCTGAAATCAGTTCTAAAAATCATTTATTTTTCCCTCATTCACACTGTTATATTAGGCAGATGTTGAAATTCTTATGACACAGAATGCATTGTGCATTAATATGGGAACTTTCAGGGGAAATAAAGACCTCCGAAGTAAAACTGGCTTAGCCAAGGATGCTTAATCTTTTATCAATAAATCTGGAAGCAAGAATGTTCACGACTGGTTCATTCTGTCTCTCAACAATGTCAGGCAGGATGGTGGGCTTCTAGTCTCTTGTTTTTCCTTCTAGTTCCCCAGGGCTTCCCTCTGCTGAATCATTTCATTTCATAGGAGAGCAGGATTATGAATCATCTAGGTTCAAGGAAACCTTGGCATCTACATTTTTTCCCTTTTGAAGTTCTCACTATACAGTTGTCTATACAGTTAGTATAAAATAAATGTCAAAGAGCCTACTAATCATATTTAAATGTGCATAAACTTCATAGTGTAATTCCTTAGTTTCTTTTTGTTAAGCCTCCCCCCTCCCTTTTGGAGACTTCATTAAAAAACATTGACAACATTAAATATAATGTAGGAATTTAATAACATCTCTAAGGGTTTATGGATGTGAAAGAAACTTTATTCCCAAAAAGTTTTGGTATAGGTAAGAGTTTACTCTGATAACAGTAAAATGTGATCTGAAACAATAATAAAATTTACATTAGTAATACAAATAATTATTAGGGTACTAAGGGCATGGAGGTGATAGTGTTGACAATGGCATTTCTATTTTATGTTTCTCTTTGACCAGATTCAGTTAAACAGGTGTAATTATTTTTGAGAGGTGACAGCATTTGATTTTCTTTCTGGTATGATTCTTGCTTGCTCTTAGAAGCAAATGTACTTCTATAGGATTAAGCTTATAGTTTGTAAGTGTAATTGGTAGTATAATTAATAATGATGAAATAATAAAATTCTGATTGCATTAATGTGTTGAGCTGATAGCAATAATATCACATTAATATGAAGTAAGCCCTGGTATGCTTTCTCAAATAGTCCAGTAGGGCTAAGTGTGAAAACCTTGGTTTAGAAGTTGTTCAAAATGTGCTATTAAGTGAAATAAAGCAGGGTAAGAACTATATGGTATGATCCCAATTATATTATACATGCATTAAAAAAAGACTAGCAGGAAGTTCATCAAAATGTTACCTGTAGTGCCCTGACTGGTGTGACTCAGTGGGCTCGGTGTCATCCCACAACCTAAAGGTTGCTGGCTGGAGTCTTGGTCCAAACATATGCCTGGCTTGTTGGCCAGGTTTCCAGTTGCGGGTCTGCGAGAAGCAGCTGACCAATATATCTCTGGCACAATGATCTTTCTTTCTTTCTCTTTCTCTCTCTGTTCTCTCTAAAAAGAAATAAATAAAATCTAAAAGAAAATGCTACCTGAAGTTGTGTTTAAATTGGGCTAAGAGTAATTTTTATTTTCTTTTTAATAATGATCTGAATTTTTATTTAGAAAAAGTTACCTTGAAAGAACTTTTGGCAGTTATTATGTATTATTTTGTGTTGTTCTACATTTTATGTATTTTGCCTTCTCTTCTTAGGTGGATCAAAATGACCAAAGAGTGTGTAAGTTGTCTCTTTTTCCCTACACAGCTTCTATGACATGTATGACCATATGCTGTCAAAATATGTTGTAGCTGATTCGCAGATTGATTTCATGTCCATCATATCTTGGCTTGGATTCTCTAATCCCAGTGCTCCAGAGGTGTCCTGATTGAGAATTTGTAGTTTTGAATGGGATGAGGGGGCAGAGAGGAGGAAGGAAGTTTGTTATTGGAGCTCCACAGAACTGGTATTAGAAGTAGAACTCTAGATGGCACCTGTATGTCCTGGGCACCGTGTCCAATTTTGCTCTAGGCCAGTGATTTTCAACTCTTTTCATCTCATGACACACACAAGCTAATTACTAAAATTCTGTGGCACACTAAAAATATAATTTTTGCTGATTTGACAAAAAGGTAGGTATAAATTTGGTTCATTTACACCGGACAGCTATTGTTGTGTTGGCTGTTGTCATTTTTTAAAAATTTGATAATCTAAGACAAAAGAGGTCAGTGCCCCTGACTAAAGAGTCAGGAGTTTTGTGTTTTAAACATTCTCGAGGCACACCAGTATACCTGCTACAGAGTACGAGTGTGTTATGGCACACTGAAAACCACTGCCCTAGGCTGATGCAGTCTATTGTCTGTGACATGAGGCCATCCTCATGGTATTATAGAGTGACATGCAAAACTATATGAGCATTTATTTTTACTGGTTGCAGATAAAGTAAAGGTTATGAAGAAGATTGTATGCAGTGGTGGAGAGAAGACAAGCTTGGGATCAATCAGTCCTAGAGAAATTACAGCTCAGTTGTTTGCTACCTACATGGATAGTTTCTCTATCACATCACAGTTTCTCTGAGCATCACTTCATACTTAAAGTACTGAGTGGCAAAGTGAGAGTCCCTCATAGGTTGTTAGCGTTAGATGAGCTAAAAGCTAAAAAGCACTGAGTGCAATATCTGGATTTTGATACATGAATTGAGTTTCATAAGAGTTCACTCAGTGTACAGAGTGATAAGAAATGTAGCTATGACCACAAAAATGCTACAGAGTAACAGTATCCTGACCTTTCACTTAAAATTTTTTTTTAATGGTAGGAAGATCTCTGACATTTTATTAATAAATTCAATATTTGTTTGATATTGAATAACTACCAATTGTTCTGGCTACTATTGATGTGCAACAGTGACCCTAAAACTTGGTGGCTTAAAAAGAATCATTTTATTTTTCTCACAAATTTGAGGGTTAGGAATTTAGGAGGAGCTCATCTAGGCAGATCTTGCTTAGACTCTCTCCCATATTTGCAGTCAGATTTCTGGACTGTAGTCATCTGAAGGCTTTGAAATGGCAACAACCAAGTGGTCTACTCCTGTGGCTGCCAGTTGATGCTGGCTGTCTGCCGGAGCACCTCCATATGCCCTTTCCAGCACGGCAACTTCAGAGGAGTTGGGTTTCTTACGCTGTGGGCATTCCGCAGTGAGCATCTCAAGAGGACCAGGGGAAAGCTGTGTGACCTTTTGTAATGACGTAGCCACAGATTTGCACAGCACTGCTTCTGTGGTGCGCGGTTGGTTGAAGCTATAAAGGCAAGCTTAGATTTAAAAACATGGACTTTCCTCAAAGTAGAAGGAATGTTAAACATTTTTGGGGCCATATTTAAAAACTGCCACACCCGCTAAGTGCCAGGACCTATGTTGAACATTAGGGCTATAAAGATGAATAAGACAATATATTGGTCAGGTTTCTCCAGAGAAACAGAACCAGTGGGCTATATATGATTTATTATGAAGAATTGGCTCATGCAGTTGTGGAGTCCGAGAAGTCCCACGATCTGCCACCTGTAAGCTGGAGACTCAGGAAGGCCAGCGATGTAGTTGAGTCCACATCTGATAGCCTGAGAACCAGGGACGCTTATGGTGTAATTCCCAGTCTGAGGGCAGTAGAAGACTGATGTCTTAGCTCAAACAGGCAAAGAAGGAAGGGGTGAATTCTCCCTTCCTCTGAATTTGTTCTATTCATGCCCTAAATAGGTTGGATGAAGCCCACTCACATTGGGGAGGGCAATCTGCTTTACTGAGTCTGCTGTTGCCAATGTTAATCTCATCCAGAGACACCTTCGCAGATACACACAAAATAATTTTAATCTGGCACTCCATGTCCCAGTCAAGCTGACACATAAAATTAACCACCAACCTAAAGGGCTGGGAAAAGCCTTTGCAGGGATTTTGAAAAATGATCAGGAATTTGCTAATTTGAGGAGAAACAGAACATTCTAAGCATTTCAAATCATGAAGATGAAATTGCTTCTGCATTTGTTACATTTGTTCATGGAACAGCAAGAACTTTCCTTGACTGGAACCATTTTTGTTTGTACTCAATCAGTTGATATAATTTGCACCTTTAATGAGGTTGAATTTGGATCCACAGAGTTCAGTATCTGTTATGTTTTCATCTACATCACCTGGAATCTGGAGGTGAGATGGCTTCAAGGTTTGTGAATTTGTGACTCCATGGTGCCATCAAGACTCAGATTGTGTCCATCTTCCTTCTCTACCAGACGTGGTGTGTTGATTACTTCCACTTATGGTTCCAAAGTGGTTACAGATCAAGGCTCACATCCTCACACACGGAAAGTGGAACAGAGCAGGAAGAGGGATATTCTTCTCCCTGGGTCTCTTTCTAAGATCCCAGAAAGCTTTCTTGGAACTGGCTTCTTCTTACCTCTCATGGGTCAGATTTGGGGATAGACCATGTCACTAAGCCCTGGCCTGGCTGAGAAGAGGTCGCCTGAATAAAATTGTGGTTTTGGTAGCCAGAAAGAAAGGGAGGCGCATCACCTTGGGTAGGTAACCAAAGGTGTGTACTTGAACCTTGAGGCCTGTTACAACATACAATCAGAGGCTAACATCAGTTTTAGTCTAAGTTCTATTGTCCAAGGTCAGATGCTATATAGCCTAGTGGTCTTTGATGAAGATTCTTATGCTCTTCATGTGTCAAAGTGACACCTAAAGACTTTAGCAAAGTTCAAGTCCTTTTCCTACTTCTTTCCCAAGATACAGGTTGTATCGTTTAATAAGATACAGGTTGTATCTTTTAATAAGATTCCAGCTATTTATTTCACTAGAGCAATGGGTTTTGCTTAAGAGCATAGTATATTCCTGCTTTCAGAAATCCAGTTGCCTGCCAGGCCTCTTGGCCAGGTTGGGGAGTGACTCTACCTGACAAAATGAGCTGACTGGTTTGTAGTGTTTGATTACCATGCTATCTCATCCAAGCCCCCTGCAGAGTACTTAACTTGAAGAAATACCTTACAGCTGGGGAGCATACTATTAAGAACTACCAGTAATGACAATTTATTTCTCACCTGTGTGGTTTCCAGAGCCTTGTGGGGCTGAGTAATGAACACCTTTCACTAACCTGCAGACAATGTGGGATCCAGGGAGTTTGGGTATTTCTCTCTGTTGATATGGCCACCTCCCTGCAGCCAGTGTTGCCCATGAAAATGGTCCTGTTTTCCTGCTCTTTATCTTTCCTCTAGCATTTCCATTTTTACTCAGTTTCACTTAAAACTTTCTTTTAATTTAATTATTGATTTTAGAAGTAGAGGGGGGAGGGGAAGGGAGAGGGAGAGGGAGAAACAGCGATTCGTTGTTCCACTTATGCATGCATTGGTTGATTCTTGATGTACCCTGACTGCAACTGAACCCACAACCTTGGCATATTGGGATGACACTTTAACCAACTGAGATACCTAGCCAGGGCCACAGTTTCACTTTCTGCACACTATTCATTTCTTTACATTGTTCATAGTTCTCAGGAAAATATTTGTGGTATAAGGACTGAGCACTGTGTCTGTACTGATCTTGGTAATTGCCTTCTATAGACGTTATTCAAGAGGCTCCTTGCTTACTAAATCTTGCCTGCAAACCTTTCAGTAGAATGTGATTGCTTGGACTTGCTGAAACAGGATTTTCTACCAGGAGATTCCCCTATCCCATCCAAGATGAACCAGATTCACATCCATGGCTTTCTACATGTTTTACCTGTCAAAAATCTGAAAGGATTCATTTTCTATTAGGGTTCTATTGGAGTTTGGTTGCCTTGTGGTAATAAAATATCAAGGTGTCTGCTGGAAGGTCATCCATTGAAATTATACATCCTGATTTTTTTTTTTGATTAGAGTAAAAAAAAATGTAGTTATAACTAAACAGAATAAATCCTGATCCATAATTCATAATTGTACAAATGATGAATGTGAACCTTGTTCCTAAACCCCCCAAGTGGGTAATAAAAACTCACTTAGAAAATGAAGTTTGGATTCCACACTAATAGTCACCACAGGAAATAGTCACTTCACTTAAGAATAGGAGTGACCAGAGTGAGGATGGAAGGTAGTTTGATCTGTATTAATACATTGGTAATGTATCGGAGGGTACTGAGAGGAGACTGTATGGGCAAGGCTGCAGTAGAATAATAATGTTAGCTACGATTTACAGCATGCTTTGATATGGGAGGCTATGGGCTTGATTTTTTTTTTTTTTACTATTTAAGATGTCTTGGCAACTAGTAACAGTTAACCCCATTCAAACTGGCTCATGCAAGATGGAAATTTATTATCTCACATATCAAAAAGTATAGAAATAGGTTAGATTCCCAGGTTGGTTGATACAGATTTTCAAAAATATCAAAGATTCAGATTCTTTCTATTTCTCTGTCCTTCCTCTCTTAAGGCAGTTGACAGTGGTGACCTCAGGGTCTGAGGATGGCTCCAGCAATCTCACATCCAGAGATAACATCCAATTCCTTTTCTCTTTCCCAGAAGCCTCCTGGAAAACATCATTGGCTGCAGTGGGCTGAAGCCCAGGCCTAAAGGGAGAAAGGAAGGGGATTACCACAATTGGCTTAAACAAATCAGGTCACCTTGTGTCTTGGAGCTGGGGATTAGCTACTCTTTTTCTGAAGTTCCTGGCCATGTGGAGGAGGGTGAAAATCTGAATAAAATTACGGTTTATAAGAAAGAAAATGAGGGAAGTAAAGATGGATGTTAGCTAGGCAACCAATATTCTGCTACATAACAATATCCATATCTATCTTTTATCTCCATCTCTCTATATATTTTTAGTGTCTAAGCCTCATGAAAAATCTGTAAGATAGATGTTAAAAGTTGGTTTTACAGATAAGGCTCATTCTTTTTTTGATCACAGTGTTTTTAAACAGTGGAATCCTTTCTCCCAAGCAAATCTTGCACCAAACCACAAGAAATAAATTTTTATATTTTGGAATGTATATATATATATATATATACACATATAATGTATATATATATATACATATATATACATATATATATGTATGTATGTGTGTATATATACATATATATATTCCAATGATGAAATGAACAAAAAATATAAAAATATCGATTAAAAAACCCAATGAGGCTATTTTGATGAGCACAAAAATTTGAAATTATCAGTTATGGATGATATTTATGGCATCACATACACACCCTAATTCAGAAAAAGCTGACCTGTACCTTTCCTAACAAATTTCTCATAAGAAGTTTAGGTATGTGCACAGAAATGACCACGGCAGCTTTATTCTGATTGCCTCACAGCACAATAACCATGTTGGGGGTTTTTAATTATACACATAATTTTGGGGAGTGTCTGACACTTCCTTCTAAGTGAAGCATCTTCCCTGGCACAGACCTCCTAGCTGCTCACTTGCCCTTCCTCCTCACTTGCTATGGTTTTGGAGGCCAGGGAGCATGCCAGAGGGCTTGCCCTCTGCTCCTACCTGCTACTCTCTGGCATGCTCTGTTCTTGTACACAGAAGTCTGCCTTCCTCGGGACTGCCAGGAACCAAGAGTAATTATGCACTGCACTGGGGTTCAGTAGTAGGAAATAGCCCATAAATAAAAGCCACACTTTCTATGATCAGCTTTATTAGTTTTATCTGCTATATTTTCCCCACAACTTCATCATAATACTTTGGTTTGTTTTCTTCTATAAAAAGAAAAAATATATTATAAAGTATTTCAAACATAGAAAATATAAAAAATGCACAAATATAAAAACCATATTTAATGTGTTAATATTTTGACATATATCTCAGGTCTCTTATCTTTTAAATAAATAAAACTTTACAAATATGGCTAAAATCCCCCATCCTATCTTCCTCTTTTTCTAGAGGTAAACACGATTCTAAACATATCGAGAATTGAACACTTGATTGTTTTTACACTTTTTATACATACATAAACTATACAGTATTATTTTGAATACACTTAAATATATTTATGAGTGGTATTGTATCTATTATTTTATACATAGCTTTATAAACTCAACATTATATTACTTGTTATTGACTTGATTACAAATTTCATTCTAATCATAATATTCTGTTGTATGAAGAAGCTACACTTTATAATTTACTCCACTATTGACCAGCAGTTCGAGGCTTCCACATTCTCACAAGAGCACTTAGTATTGCAGAAAATGTCTTTGTATATGTCCCTTTGTCCACATGTTCAAGAGTTTCTCTAATAAAGATATCTACATTTCTAAACTAAAAATTCAATGGCTGACCTGTAGACTGTGGTTATTTTCAAATTGACTAAATATTGCCAAATTACTCTTAAAAGTGGTTGAACCAATTTACATGATCACCAAACATGTACAGGAATTTCTGATTTCCTACAACCTAGCCGACACCTGGGAGATTAGGTGCTACTCGTTTTATGATGGGGGAGGGCAACGGGAAAAAAGGGGGACAACTGTAACTGAACAACAATAATAAAAAAAGTCATTGCTTTACCTGCATTTATGATTACTAATGAGATTAAAGACATTTTTATATGGTTTTTGACTATTTGGGTTACCTTTTCCACAAGCTACTTCTTATTCCTTGTCCATTTTTTTCCTCCTGCACTGTTTTATTTATATATATTATAAATAAAATTTTGGAGAGTCCTAAAATTATCTTAGACATTCATCCTTTTTACTTAGAGGATTTTTTTTTTATGAGTCTGTCTGTGGCTTATCATTTAGCTTTGTTTATTATATTTTTTGGTAATAAAGAGTCATAAAAATTTTAATCTGCTTAAATTTATCACTCTTTTTTATTTGTTTACTTTAAAAATAATTTTTGGCAAAACCAATAAAATATATTTATTTAATTCCTTTAAAAAATTATTTTCCTTTAAAAAATTTTTTTATTGTTCAAGTACAGTTTTGTCCAATTGGATTGTCTATGCTGTTCCATTGGTCTATGTTTCTGTTCTTATGCCAGTACCACATTGTGTTGATTACAGTAGCATACTGTAGTATTGTAGCATAGTTTGATATCAGGTACTGTGATTCCCTTTGACTCTTTCCTTTTTTCTCAGAATTGCTGTGGCTATTTGGAGTCATTTATGGTTCCATATAAATTTTTGAATGTTTGTTCTGTATCTGTAAAATAACTCATTGGTATTTTAATAGGCATTGCATTGAATCTATAAATTGCTTTGGGTAGTATCGACATTTTGATGGTGTTAATTCTTCTGATCCATGAGCACGGTATATGCTTCCATTTATTTGTGTCTTCCTTAATTTCTTTCTTTAGTGTTGTATAGTTTTCTGAGAACAGGTCTTTTGCTTTCTAGGTTCTTTACTTTTTTTGTTGTTGTTGCCATAGCAAATGGGATTTTTTTTATTAATTGTTGGTGTACAAAAATGCCTTCAATTTTTGAATATTGACTTTGTATCCCACTGTTTTGCCAAATTCAGTTATTAGGTCAAGTAGTTTTTTGGTGCAGTCTATGGGATTTTCTATGCACACAATCATATCATCTGCAAACAATGACAGTTTTACTTCCTCCTTTTCTATTTGGATATTTTTTATTTCTTTTTCTTCTCTGATTGCTGTGGCTAGGACCTCCAATGCTATGTTGAATAGAAGTGGTGAAAGCGGACACCCTTGTTTTATTCCTGATCTTAGTGGGAAATATTTTAGTTTTTGCCCATTGAGTATGATGTTGGCTATAGGTCTAGTATATATGGCCTTTATTATGTTGAGTTTTGCTCCCTCTACTCCTACTTTGCTGAGTGTTTTGATCATAAATGGGTGCTATTCCTCAACAAATGCTTTTTCTGTATTGATTGCTAGGATCATATGATTTCTGTCTTTCCTTTTGTTTATGTGATATATTGTATTGATTTGTGAATATTGTAACATCCTTGAATCCCTGAGATGAATCCCACTTGATCATGGTGGATTTTTGTTTTAACGTGTTGCTGGATGTGGTTTACCAATAATTTGTTTATGATTTTTGCATCTATGTTCATCAGCGATATTGGCCTGTAGTTTTCTTTCCATGTGGCGTCTTTATCTGGTTGAGATTAGGATGACATTGGCTTCATAAAAAGAGTTTGTGGGTCTTCCTTGGTTTTGGATATTTTGGAATAGTCTGAGAAGGACAGGGGTTAGCCCTTCCTTAAATGTTTTGTAGAATTCTTCTGGGAAACCCTCCGTTCCGGGGCTTTTGTGAGCTGGCAGTTTTTTGATGACTGCTTTGATTTCCCCAGCTGTTATCTGTCTGTTCAGGCTTTCTGCTTTTTCTTCATTTAGTATTGGTAGATTATATTTTTCCAGGAATTTGTCCATTTGACCCAGGTTTTCAAGTTTCTAGGCATATAGCTGTTCATAGTAATTTCTTACAGTCTTTTGCATTTCTGTCATATCAGTTGTGATCTTTCCTCTTTCTTTTCTGATTTTATTCATTTGGGTCCTCTCCCTTTTTTTCTTGATGAGTCTGCTTAAAGGTTTATCAAGTTTGTTTATCTTTTCAAAGAACAAGCTGCTAGATTTATTGATCCTTTGAATTGTTCTCTTAGTCTCTACATCATTTAATTCTGCTCTGTTCTTGGTTATTTCCTCCCTTCTAATCCCTCTGGGCTTTTTTTTTTATGTTCCTCTCATTTTGGTGTATGTTTTGGTAGGTTGCTTATTTGAAATATTTCTATCTTTTTCATGTAGGCGCCTGTATTGCTACGAACTTCCCTCTAAGAACTGCCTTTGCCATGTCCCAGAAGTTTTGGACTGTTTTATGTTCATTTTCATTTGTTTCAAGATAGTTTTTGATTTCTTCCTTGATCTCATTATTAATCCATTCATTGTTTAGTAGTATGCTATTCAGTCTCCATGAGTTTGAGTATTTTTGAGTTTTTTCCTTGAGGTTGGTTTCTAGTTTCAGACCCTAATGGTCTGAGAAAATGCTTCATATGATTTCAGTTTTCTTGAATTGGTTGAGGCTTGTTTTGTGTTCTGTCATGTATTCTATCTTTGACTATGTTGCATATGCATTTGAAAAGAATGTATATTTTGCTTCTTTTGGATGAAAAGTTCAACACTTATCAGTCAAGTCCATTTGATCTAAGACCTCGTTCAATGCCACAATATTCTCCTTGATATTTTGTTTAGAAGAACTATCCGTTTTTCACAGTGGGGTATAAAAATCCCCTAGTATAAGTGTGTTGCTGTCCATATCTTTCTTGAAGCCCTCCAAGATTTTTGTTATATATTTAGGTGCTCTTGTGTTGGGTGCATATATATTTATAATGTTTATGTCTTCTTGATGGATTCTTCCCTTGAGTATTATATAGTATGTCTTTTTATGGCTTTTGTTTTGAAGTCTATTTTGTCTGATATAAGTATTTCTACCCTAGCTTTTTACCCCTGTTCGTTTGCTTGGAATATATTTTTCCAACGCTTCACTCTCAGTCTGTGTAGGGTTTTTTTTTTTTCTGAGGTGGGTCTCCTGTAGGTAGCCTATTTGTGGATCATATTTTCTTAGCTATTCAGCTACACTATGTTTTCTGATTGGAGCATTGAATCTCATAACATTTAAGGTTATTATTGATAGGTACTTATTCATTTTCTCCCTTTGTACCTGTGTTCCCCTCTCTCTCTCTTTTTCTTCCTCTTTTTATAACATTCTCTTTAGCATCTCTTACAGTGCTGGTTTGGTTGACATGTACTCTTACAGCCTTCTTTTGTCTGGGAAATGCCTTATTTCTCCTTTCATTTTAATTGAGAACCTTGCTGGGTAGAGTAGTCTTGGTTGCAAGCCTTTGCTTTCCATTACTTGGAATATTTCTTGCCATTCCCTTCTGGCTTGTAGTGTTTCTGTGGAGAAATCAGCTGATAGCCTTTTCTTTGCACCCTTGTATGTTACTTCTTGTTTCTCCCTTGCTGCTTCTAATATCTTTCTTTGTCTTTAAAACTTGACACTTGAATTATGATGTGTCTTGGAGTAGGCCTCTTGGGGTTTACGTTGATTGGGACTCTCTGTACTTCCTGAAGTTACGTGATATTTTCCCTTTCCAGGTTTGGGAAGTTTGTGTCATTATTTTTTAAAACAGGGTTTCTATCCCTTGCTCCTATTCTCCTCCTTCTGGTATTCCTTTGATTTGAATATTGTGTTTCATGTTGTCTTGCATTTCCCTTAAGGTATCTTCATATTTTTTTAGTCTTTTTTCATGCAGCTGCTCTACCTGGGTATTTCTTTCTACCTTATCTTCCAGCTCACGGATTTGGTCCTCTGCTTCATCCAGACTGCCTGTAATTCCTTCTAGTGTATATATGTTTCAGAAGTTGTATTCTTCATTTCTTCCCGGTTCTTGTTTAAGTTTTGTAATTTCTCTTTATTACTGTTGTAGTTGTCATTTAGTTCCTTGTAGTTGTCTGTGAGTTCCTTGAGCATCCTTATCACCATTCCTTTGAAATCTATATCTGATAGTTTGCTTGTCTCCATTCCATTTTGCTCTTTTAGTGGGGAGTCTTCTATTCCTTTTGGTTGCTAGTTCTTTCTTTTTCTCCTCATTCTTGAGTACTCTTTTTGTTTGGTTCTGTGGTTCCTGATGCTCTGCTTTGCCAGCTATCTTTATAGTGTGAACTTCTGAGGTTGGAATTCTGTGGGACTCAGTGTTGTGGTCTCTTCGATTTCCTTGTCTGGATGCTCTAGGTGTGCCTTTCTTCTGTTTGTGTGATGTCTTTTCTTGCAATTGAGCTTTTCCTGTTGGTGCCTCTTTTGTTGGTGGGTTCTCTCTTCTTGCAAGTTTACTGGTATTCACAACTCTCACCTTGTCTTGTATGTGATCAAGGGCAGGGTGAAGGCAAAACGGAGTAAAACAGTGAGACAGTGTTCTGTGGGAATTAAAGTACTAACAAGTAGGAAACAAATAGGAGTCCTTGGGGCAATACCACAATAAGTGTGATAATTCACCCAAGTAGCTACTTTTTATAAAAGGTGAAAAAGAGATAAGACTTTTATTGGGGGAGGGGGAAGAATGTAAGCTGACTTCAGAAAGCAGAACGCCTGTGTGGGGTTAAATGATGAGAAATTGTGAGAGTACGCGGTGGAAACTTGGAGTAGTGTGGGAGAAAATAAAGTTAACCGCAAGAGTAATAGAGTTCAGGAAGATAGCGAAATGGGCCAAAACCCAGGTAGGGATTTGGAAAAACAATAATAAGACAAGCAATATTTAATTGTGTGTGTGGGATTTGGAACAGCAATAATAAGTGAAGGAATGTTTAATCTGAAAAAAAAGAATAAAATTAAAAGACCAAGAGTGGTGTGTTATTGGAATATGGGTTCGGTGTCAGAAAAGAAATTAAAATGTAATAGGAAATATAGAACAGGAAAACTTGTCAAACAAGGAAATCAAACCAAACAAACAAAACAAAGAAAACTAAACATAGGAAGAAAAATTTAAAAATTAAAATATATATAAAGATAAAAATAACAAAGATAGCCCAAAACAATAAACTAAAAAATAAAATGCCATTTCTGAAGGATTTCAAAGTGAAACTTTTTCCTCAGTTGTTGGCATTAGCCTTCTGATCTCTTTCTGGATCTCTCTTTTGTCCTTTCACAACTACAGGTCTTCTTGTCTTACACTTGGAAGAAAAAAAAATGAAAAAAGAAAGAAAAAAGCCTCCTGCTGAGTTTAAACCCACCAAACGGGTTCTGCTCTCTTCCTTGATGCTACAGACTGAGGGGGGTTGGGCTCTGTTTCCTGTTCTCTGTTTTTTGTTTTTTTTCCTCTTCTGTTGATCTGTGAGGATGGGGGCTGTGCCTGGGCTGCCATTTTCCCTGGTTCACAGCCTCTAGCTGAGCCCTCAAGGTGCTGCAAGGCTCATACTAACCCTCTGTGTCAGGCTGGCACCTTCAATCCCCCTCCATGTGCAGCCCTTTGATTAGTCTGTGAGGTGCACCGAGTGGGAGCAACTTGCATCCCTCTCCCTCACTCTTTGCAGGCTTGGGCACTGGTGTGCACAAAGTTCTTTTTGGGCAGCTTAGTTCCTCTATTAAATTAAGTCTCTCTGGGGACAGCTACCTCTTTCGTCCCAGTTGCCCTGCTTTGATCAGTCTTTGGTGTGCTCTTATTTGGAGCAATTCTCGCGCTTCTTCCTCCTTCTTCTCTGTCCTGGCCAGCCACCCCCCCGCAGCACACCTAAAGTCTTTGCACAGTGGCTGAGAGCCTTTTTTTGAGTGAATTCCCCTTGTTTGTGGGTGACCTTTCCTAACGATCGCCGGGATTATCACTCAGCCCAACTCTGACAAGTCCCAGGACTATCTGGGTCATGGTCAGTCACAGCCCTTCTCTTCTCCCATCTCCCGGTGTCCCCCAGCTCCCTAGTTTCTCTACTACTGTCTCAGCCAGTGACCACTGTCTCAGCTGCAGTGTACCGCCTGCTCTGTGTCTCCCACTGCCCAGTGACCAAGTCTGCACTGGTGCAAGTCTGTGACTTCCCTTCTCTGAGAGTGGATGGAGCTGGCAACTTATGATCATTCAGGTGGCTCTCCTCCAAAGCTCCCATGGTAGCCATGGTCCCTGGCAAAGGGCTGGGGGCTGCTATAGCTGCGTCTGCATCACAGGACCCAGGAACCTTGCCAACAGCCTACAAAACCTCCTTACCATTCATTTTCTATTGTCCTCTGCAAACTTTGGCTTCTAAACTTCAAATAAGCTGGAATTTCATTGGCTGATCACTCAGTTCAGAAGACTGGCTAGGTGTCTCAGTTGAGTGCATGAGCAAGAGGGTTTAGTTCCCACCTACTTCACTGCCATCTTCCGACCCATCTTTTTCCTTTTTGCTGCTTTGCCTGGGTGATTTTTTTATACCTTGTTTTCCAAATCACTGATTTGATCCTCTGCTTCATCTAACCTAGCGTTTATTTATTTCCAGTGTATTATTAATTTCCCATATTGCACTTTTTCTTTCTGACTGTTTTTTATGATTTCTATGTTGTATTTCATGCCATTTAACATCCTTATAATCATTACTTTGAACTCAGTATCTGATAAATTGTTTTTCTCCATTTCATTTACTTCTTCTTCTGGAGATACTTCTTGTTTTTTCATTTGGGGCCTGCTTCTTTGACTTCCCATTTTCACTGCATCTTTGTGTTTGCTTCTGTGTATTAGGTAGATCTTGAAAGACTTTAGTGCAGGCACACCTATGTCAGATAATGTCTATGACCGGCCCTGGGCAACATTTTTGGAGGTACCAGTGATCCACAGCTTGTGGCTCACTCCGATGGGCCTTGGTATGTGCAGAAAAAACCAAGCTGTGCACACAGGCAGGCTTTTGCCTTCACTGGACCCAGGAGAAGGTCAGCTAATACCTCAAAGCTCCCAGAGATCCACCATCACCTGCAGGCTATCTGTTAAGCTTAATTGCTGAAAGTGCCTCCAGCTGTACTCCTCAGCAGTCAGTCTTAAACTCTATAGGCTGGGGCAGCACGGATTTCTGTGGGTGGGGCTATTGCTTTTCCCTGGGCCGATGGATCATGGTGGAGAGTGCTCTGCCCAAGAAAAATGGCTTCTGCAGTATGGGGCATGACTCAGCACAGGGGTCATAGTTGCTGACCTTTCATCTCTCTCCCTGGAACTAGCAACCCCAGACTGTTCTCACATGGCTCTGGTCTGCTCTGCCCTATCTTAGGAACTCACAGTAATTTGCTGCAAAGAAAATTTTTTTGTTTGCCTTTTAAGAGACTGTCAGCATTTCTAGCCATCGCTCCCTGGTGAGAGAAACCCCACTGCTTTTCACAGACAGTTATTTGGGTTTCTCTCTCATTTCTGGTGCTCTAGTGTGGGGAACCCTGGTTGGGGTTTTAAACTCCACACATCATATGTGGAATACCCCTGTCCACTGAACTATCCCTCTGGAACTTCAGCTGCCACCCGTAGGAGCCCAGTGAGCCCTTCCACACCTTCATACTTACTAGCAGTCTAACGGTAATGTGGTTTCTTCCATAATCTTTGTTTATAAGGCTTCTTTCCAAGGAGTATTCAGTTGGTTATTCAGGATGATTTCTCTACGATGTTGTTGTAATTCCAGTTTTGTCCTGGGAGGAGGTTAGTGTAGTTTCTGCCTACTCTGCCACTATCTTGGATCTCCTGTTCCATTTTTTTGTTAATAGTTAAACA
The DNA here is from genome assembly GCA_004026545.1 of Mormoops blainvillei. NCBI lineage: Eukaryota > Metazoa > Chordata > Mammalia > Chiroptera > Mormoopidae > Mormoops > Mormoops blainvillei. Next base: position 163,141 of record PVJD01001384.1, on the reverse strand, counting down.
ATGCTGTAGGGAAGATTTCCATGGATTATATCCTTAGGCACATCTGTGGTTATTTATTTAGTCTGATATAAGTTGACTATGATAATGTAGTTTAAAGAAATACATATATATTTCATATGATAGATAAATGCATCATAGATCAATGCTTATGACATTGTAATAAAGATATTATTTGTATAAAAAATGGATATGTCATTTTGCAGATATAGAACAAATATTTCAAAAGTTTATTAGGAACCATAAATGACCCAGAATAACCTCAGCAATTTTGAGAAAGATGAACAAAGTAGGAGGTCACAATACCTGATGAGAAACTATATTACAAGGCCACTGTAATCAAAACAATATGGTACTGGCATAAGAACAGACATATAGCTCAATGGAGCAGAATAGAGAGCCCAGAAATAAACCCATACCTCCATGGTTAATTAATATTCAACAAAGGAGACAGAAGCATAAATAGGACTAAAAATAGCCTCTTCAACAAATGGTGTTGGGAGATCTGGACAGCTACATGCAAAAAAATAAAACTGGACCACCGACTTACACCATACACCAGAATAAACTCAAGATGGATAAAAGGCTTAAATATAAGCCACAACACCATCAAAGTCTTAGGGGAGAACATAAAGCATCTCAGATATTCTATGCAGGAATAGGGAATAGTTTCACTGATAGATCCCCTAGAGCAAGGGACATAAAGGAAAGAATAAACAAATGGGACTTCATCAAATTAAAAAGTTTCTGCATGGCTAAAGAAAACATCAACAAAAATGGAAAGGGAATCAACCATATGGGAAAATATATTTGCAAATGATACCTTGGACAAGGGTTTGATCTCCAAAATATATAAAGAACTCACATGACTCCACTCCAGTGGAGTCCAGGTTAAAAATGAGTAAAGGACCTGAACAGACACTTCTCCAAGGGGCAAATACAGAAGGCCCAGGGACACATGAAATGATGCTCAGCATCACTAATCATCAGAGAGATGCAAATTAAAACCTCAATGAGATACCACATTACACTGGTCAGAATGGTCTGTGTAAACAAATCAACAAACAAGTGCAAGTGAGGGTGTGGAGAAAAGGAAACCCTAGTTCATTGCTGGTGGAAATGCAGAATGGTACAGCCACTGTGGAAAACAGTTTTGAATTTCCTAAAAAATCTAAGAATGGAACTGCCTTTTGACCTGGCAATTCCACTGCAGGAATTATACCCTAAGAATCCTGAAACACCAATTCAAAAGAACCTATGCACCCCAATGTTCATAGCAGCACAATTTATAATAGCCAAGTGTTGGAAGCAACATAAGAGCCCAACAGTAAATGAGTGGATCAAAAAACAGTGGTACATTTACACAATTGAATACTATGCAGCAGAAAGAAAGAAGGAACTACAACTATTCTCAACAGCATGGATGGAACTGGAGGGCATTATGCTAAGTGACACAAACCAGGCAGTGAAAGACAGATACCATGTGATCTCACCTATAAGTGGAACCTACTCAACAAAACAAACAAACAAGCAAATATAACTAGGCATTGAAATAAAGAACAAACTGACAGCAACCAGAGGGATGGGAGGGTGATAAAGGGGGAAAGAAGGGGAAATGTCATCAAGGAACATATGTAAAACCCATGGACAAAGCCTGAGGTTTGTAGGATTGAGGGCTGAGGTGGGTGTTGGTGGGGCGGGGGAAAGTGGTGGGGTGAAAATGGAGACAATTATACTTGAACAACATTAAAAATAAAAAGAATGGATATGTTAGAGTCAGAAGTTTGGCCACTATTTTGCTATGTATATTTTGGCTATCTATATGTATATGGTATATGAGAGCTATTCTGTTTCACTCACTTTTCTGATCCAGATATCAACAAGACCTGTTGTTTTTACTTCCAAACTCTACACTTTTTTTTTTTACAGTCACATTCCCAGTGCCCCAACCATTTTTTCACTTAGACCCAGGACAGTGTCACAATCTCAGTTGTGATCAAATAGAGTTTCTCATGACTGAGACATCACTGGTTTTGAAGTCCTCAGATTCATCAGGATCATGCCCTTTAGACACTTTACCTTGCTTATCTCTAGCTGGAATGGTTTCTTTCCCAAATGACCCTTCCCCCACTTCATTTGAACTTTTATTTTTTTTTTAGAAAATATTTTATTTATTTTATTTTTAGACAGGGGGGAAGGGAGGGAGAAAGAGAGGGAGAAACATCAATGTGTGGTTGCCTCTCATGAGCCCCCCAATGGGGACCTGGTCTGCAACCCAGGCATGTACCCTGACAGGAGTATTGAACTGGTGACCCTTTGGTTCACAGGCCAACACTCAATCCACCAAGCTACAGCAGCCAGGACAAACTTTTCATAGTGAGCACTTTATTGTCATTAAGCTTTTAACTCAAAAACTTCCCTCTTAGTAAGGCCTTTCCTGGCTACCCTATAAGGTATGATATAAAGTTACTCCCTCTAAGATCCAAAGTGGCAGAGTAGGTGGAAGTTGCACTCACCTCATCCCAGGACCACTTCAAAACTGCAACTAAATTATAGAGCAATCAACCTACATAACCATCTGAAGACTAGATGAACAGAAGTCTTATAGCTAAGGATATACAGAAGAAGCCACATTGAGACTGGTAGGAAGAGGGGAGACATGAAAAGGGCTGGACCTGTATCCACATGTTTTGCTTCAGAACCTGCCTCATGAAGCCTGTGTACCACATGAGGCTCTATGAGTTGTTGAGCCTAACACACAGCCAGTAGATAAAGGTGAATCTCAGGGTGCCTTGGGCCTTTTGCTGACTTGTCCCTGACTTGATACTGGTGGCAGACAGTCTAGGAATACAGCTTTGTACTTCTCACATGCACCCAGGCTCAGTACAGGAAGCTACCAACTGTGGATTACTTTGTAGTTCCTAACATGGAGCCTAGGGCCTATCACAGGCGGTGTCAAACATTGACCTGTATGGGATTCTTCCCAAGAAGCCTCAGAACCAGTACACCTGGTGGCTGGCTTCAGACCCCAACAGAACATGATCTAATTAGCTCCACAAGCAGCCCATCCAAAAGCAGGTCTTGGCAGGCACCAGACACTTGTGGGGTAAATTTTGCTTCATGGGGTCATGCCCCCACACAGAAGCTCACTGTGGTAGCAGTCAACCCTCAAAGCCAGTCTGCCTCAGGGTGAGGCAGGCCAACAGCAATCAAGACTTGCATACAATAGGAGGGTGCACACAACTCACACAAGATATATTCTTGCAGTACACAGATAAGTTTAATCAAAGAGCTGTGGAGCTGTGCCAATGAGCCCCATGAGACACTATATAAGCACCCTACCAGGACTGGGAGACATAGCAGATATTCCTAATACATAGAAACAGATACAGAGAGGCAGTCTAAATAAGGAGACAACAAAACATTCCCAAAATGGAAGAATGGGAGAAATCTCCAAAAAAGATCTAAATGAAATGGAGTCAAGCAAGCTACCAGATACAGAGTTAAAAAAAAAAAAAGGTTATAAGGATGCTTAAAGAACTTAGGGGAAGAATTGAAGAACTCAGTGAGAACTTAAAGAAAAAGAGAGGAAACATAAAAAAGAACATAGAAACTACAAAAAAGAATGACTCAGAAATAGAGAACATAATATGTAAAATGAAGGATACATTAGGAGAAAATCAATAAGATTAGATAAAGCAGAGGATCAAATCAGTGATTTGGAAGACAAGATACCAAAAAAACAATCAGAGCAGCAAAAAGAAAAAAAGTTTAAAAAAATGTGGATACTTTAAGGGAACTCTGGAACAACATCAAGAGTAACTACATCCACATCACAAGGGTACCAGAAGGAAAAGAGAGAGAGCAAATATAAAAATATTTGAAGAAATTACTGAAAACGTTCTTAACTTGGGGGATAAAAAGGACACACAGGTCCAGGAATTACAGAAATTCCCAAACAATATAAACCCAAAGAGGCCCAGAGCAAGTCACATAATAATTAAAATGGCAAAGGTTAAAAACAAATAGAAAAATCTTAAAAGCAGAAAGAGAAAGACAGTTATGTGCAATGAAGCTATGATAAGACTGTCAGATGATTTGTCAACAGAAACATTTCATACCAGAGGAAATTCAAAAGGATGTAAAGCAAGAACCTACAATAAAGTCTATTGAGCAATGCTATCATTTAAACTCGAGATATAATGGGCTTCAATGACAAGAAAAAGCTAAAGGAGTTCATCACTACCACCTCACAATTACAGGAAATGTTAAAGGAATGTCTTTAAGAAGAAGAAAGAAAAAAAGAGAAACATAAATAATAAAATAACAGTTAATATGTACCTATGAATAATAACTTTACTATTAATTGATTAAATGCTCCAATCAAAAGACATGGGGTGGCTGGATCGATAGGAAAACAAAACCCATACATATGCTGCCTATAGGAGATGCACTTCAGATCAAAAGACACACACAGACTAAAAGTAGAAGTGATGGAAAAACTTATTTCATGTAAATGCAAATGCAAAGAAGATGGAGTAGCAATACTCATATCAGACAAAATAGACTTTAAAACAAAGGCTGTAATAAGAAACAAAGGATTACATTACATAATGAAAAAGGGATCAATCCAACAAGAGTATGTAACACTTGCAAACATTTATGCAACCAACATAGGAGCACCTAAATATACAGGGGTGGGCAAAAGTAGGTTTACAGTTGCATTGTGACATTCTTTTGAATTAATAAAACTACTGTAATAATCATAACTTGTTTGTCTTTTCAAATACAAACAAATGTAAACCTGCTTTTGCCCACCCCTTTCCAAAGTGGTTCCTTGGAGGCTTGAGGGGTAGAGGTTGATATTACAAATATATGAGAGAAAACTTTTGGAAATGATAGTGTGTCATCTTGCTCATGGTGATAGTTTCGAATATATATTCAACCGTCAAAACTGAACAAGTTCTACCCTTAAATTTGTGCAACTTATTGTATTTCAATTTTATCTAAATAAAGCCATTTTAAAAACACAAAAAACACAAAAAAGAAATTTACTCCCTATAAAATTATCCTACTCTAATCTTTATTGATTGATTGTTAATTTACTCACATGTAAAATGGAGGATAATAAAGTGTCTTCCTAATTGCTTTGTTGTGACTATCAAATGAGTCAAATATATTTCAAATACTTAGAAATTACCTGGCACAGACAAAGAAGTAGGTGTTACTTCCATTAATGACAGAAGCATAAACATCATTACTACCACCACTTCTACCACTCCATCCTCACCACACCACCACCAGTACCATCATCATTTCTATCATTAAGACAGTCACCATCACCATCAGGACCATTGCCACCCACTACCTTTCAATAATATACTAGTTCCCACACAATGCCTGGTACACAATAGGCAATGAGTGCTTGCCACATGGGTGAATTTTAACTATTAGCAGTAGCCTCCTAACTGATATTCCAACTGTGCCCCACTGCCTTTCAAAAAAACATACTTTTTGTATGTGATACAGATTTTTATTTTTTTATTTTTATCTTTTTGATGTATTTTATTCAGTATGCTCTTAAGGTTGCCCCATTTTTTTCTGCCCATTATCCCCTTAGCTCTGCACCCCATCCCATCATCTGAACACACCTTAGTTCATGTCCATGGGCTGTATATATCAGTTCTTTGGCTTCTTAATTTCCTACACTATTTTTAGCCTCCCTGTCTATTTTTTTGTCAATATTTTCCCAAAAACAATTTCCACAACCCCCCACCCCAACCTCCCACCCTCAATCCTTCCCCTCTTTGGCTTTTTGCTCTGTCCTTTATGCATGTTCCTTGATGACCCTACCCTTCCTTTTCCCCTGTTATACCTCCCCTCCTATCCTCTGGTTACTGTCAGTTTGTTTTTTATTTCAATGTTTCCGGTTGCATTTTGCTTGCTTGTTTATTTTGTTGATTAGGTTCCACTTATAGGTGAGATCATATGGTATCCGTCTTTCACCACCTGGCTTATTTCACTTAGCAAAATGCTCTTCAGTTCCATCCATGCCCTTGCAAAGGATAGTAGCTCCTTCTTCCTTTCTGCCATGTGTATTCTATTGTGCAAATATACCATAGTTTTTTGATTCACTGATTTAGTGTTGGGTGCTTGGGTTGTTTCCAATTCTTGGCCATTGTAAATTGTGCTGCTGTGAACATTGGGGTGCATAGGTTCTTTTCAATTGGTGTTTCTGGATTCTTAGAGTATAATCACAGAAGTGCAATTACTGGGTCAAAAGGCAGATCCATTCTTAGATTTTGCAGAAAATTCCGAAGTGTTTTGTATAGAGGCTGCACCAGTCTTCATTCCTGCCAACAGTGCACTAGGATTCCCTTTTCTGCACATCCAGCACTTGTTTGTTGATCTGTTTATCATGGCCATTCTGGCTGGTGTGAAGTGGTATCTCCCTGTGGTTTTAATGTACATCTCTCTGATGGCTAGTGATGCTGAGCATCCTTTCATGTCTCTGGGCCCTGTGTATATCCTCCCTGGGGAAGTGTCTGTTCAGGTCCTTTGCCCATTTTTTTTATTGGATTGTTTGTCTTCCTGGAGTGGAATTGTGTGAGTTCTTTATATATTTTGGAGATCGAATCCTTGTCTGGAGTATCATTTGCAAATAGATTTTGATGATGTTTTCTTAAGCTGTACAGACGCTTCTTATTTTGATGAAGTCTCGTTTGTCTATTCTTTCCTTTGTGTCCCTTGCTCTAGGGGACATATCGGTGAAAATATTTCTGCATGGAATATCTGAGATTTTCCTGCCTATGTTCTCCTCTAGGACTTTTATGGTGTTGCAACTTACATTTAAGTCTTTTATCCATCTTGAGTTTATTTTTGTGTGTGGTGTAAGTTGATGGTTGAATTTCATTTTTTTACATGTAACTGTCCAACTCTCCCAACACCATTTGTTGAAGAGGCTGTTTTTACTCCATTTTATGCTTCTGTCCCCTTTGTCAAATATTAATTGGCCACATAGACATGGGTTTATTTCTGGGTTCTATTCTGTTCCATTGATGTATGTGTCTGTTCTTATGCCAGTACCAGGCTGTTTTGATTACAGTGGTCTTATAATATAGTTTGATGTCAGGCATTGTAATCCCTCTGACTTTGTTCTTCTTTCTCAAATTGCTGCAGGTATTCAGGGTCATTTATTGTTCGATATAAATTTTTGAAATTGTATTTCTGTGAAATAAGTCATTGGTAATTTAACAGAGATTGCATTGAATCTATAAATTGCTTTGGGTAGTATGGACATTTTGATGATGTTAGTTTTTCCAATACATGAGCATGGAATATGCTTCCATTTATTTGTGTCTTCCTTGATTTCTCTCTTCAGGGTTGTGTTGTTTTCTGAGTACAGGTCTTTTACCTCTTTGGTTCAGTTTATTCCTACGTACTTTATTTTTCTTGTTGCAATAATAAATGGGATTTTCCCCCTGATTTCTTATTCTGGTATATCATCATTGGTATACAAAAATGCCTTCAATTTCTGAATATTAACTTTGTATTCTGTTGTTTTGCCAAATTCACTTATTAGGTCAAGTAGTTTTTTGGTGGAGTCTATTGGGTTTTCTATGTAGACTATCATGTCATCTGCAAACAATGGCAGTTTTACTTCCTCCTTTCCAATTTGGTTGTCTTTTATTTTTTTTTTCTTGCCTTATGGCTATTTCTAGGACTTCTAATACTATGTTGAATAGAAGTGGTGAAAGTAGACATCCTTGTCTTGTTCCTGGTCTTAGTGGTAAAGGTTTTAGTTTTTGTCCATTGAGTATAATATTGGATGTAAGTTTCTTGTATATAGCCTTTATTATGTTGAGGTATGCCCCCTTCATTCCCATTTTGCTGAGTGTTTTTTATCATAAATGGGTGCTGTACCTTATCAAATTCTTTTCTGGATCTATTAATACGGTCATGTGTTTTTTGTCTTTCTTTTTGTGTATGTGATGTGTTACATTAATTGCTTTGCAAATATTGTGCCATCCTTGCATCTCTGGGATGAATTCCACTTGATCATGGTGGATGGTCTTTTTAATGTATTGCTGGATACAGTTTGCCAATATTTTGTTGAGGATTTTAGCATCTATGTTCATCAGCAAAACTGGCCTGTAGTTTTCTTTCCTTGTCGTGTCTTTATCTGGTTTTGGAATTAGGATGATGTTGGCCTCATAAAAAGAGCTTGGGAGTCTTCCATCTTCTTTTATTTTTTTGGAATAGTCTGAGGACAAGGATTAGCTCTTCCTGAAGTGTTTTGTTAAATTCTCCCGTGAAACCATCTGGTCCAGGGCTTTTGTGTGCCTGGAATTTTCTGATTATTGCTTCAATTTTACCTGCTGTTATCAGTCTTTCAGGTTTTCTGCTTCTTCTTCATTCAGTTTTTGATGATTATATTTTTCTAGAAATTTTTCCTTTTCCCCCAGGGTTTCAAACTTCTTGGCATATAGTTGTTCATAGTAATTTCTTACAATCCTTTGTGTTTCTGTGGTATCAGTTGTGATCTCTCCTCTTTCATTTCTGATTTTATTCATTTGCATCCTCTCCTTTTTTTTCTTGATGATCCTGCTTAAAGGCTTGTCAGTTTTGCTTATCTTTTCAAAGAACCAGCTCCTGGATTTATTGATCCTTTGAATTGTTCTCTATGTCATTCAATTCTGCTCTGATCTTATTTCCTTCTTTCTCCTCACTCTGAACTTTGTTTGTTGTTTCTGCAGTTCTCATAGATGTTGTTTAGGTTATTTATTTGAAATATTTCTATCTTTTTCAGGTAAATTGTGTTACTATGAACTTCCCCCTCAGACTGCCTTCGCTGTGTCTCAGAGATTATGAATTATTGTATGTTCATTTTCATTTTTTTCCTGAAACTTTTTGATTTCTTCTTTGATCTCATTATCGACCCATTCACTGTTTAATGGCATGCTATTCAGCCTCCTTGAGTTTGAGTTTTTTTGAGTTTTTTCCTGAGGTTGGTTTCTACTTTTAAGCCCTTGGGGTCTGAGAAAATGCTAGATATGATTTCAATTTTCTTAAATTTGTTGAGGCTTGTTTTGTGTCCTATCACATAGTCTATGTTTTATATATTACATATGCATTTGAAAAGAATGTGTAGTTTGCTACTTTGGGATGAAAGATTCTATATATATCAGTTAAATCCATTTGATCTAATGCATCATTTGGTTCCACAGCACGTGTGTTGATATTTTGTTTAGATGATCTATCCATTGTTGAAAGTGGGGTATTAAAATCCCCTAGTATAAATGTGTTGCCGTCCATATCTTTCTTGAAGTCTTCCAGGCTTTTCCCTATATATTTGCATGCTCCTGTATTGGTTGCATGTAGATTTACAATGTTTATGTCTTCTTGATGGATTGTTCCTTTGAGTATTACTAAGTGTCCTTCTGTCTGTCTTTTTAAGGCTTTTGTTTTATAGTCTATTAAGTCTGATATAAGTATTGCTACCATTGCTTTTTTTTCCCCCAGTCCATTTGCTTAGAATATTTTTTTCCAGCTCTTGACTTTCAGTCTGTGTAGACCTTTTGTTCTGAGGTGGTCACTTGTAGGCAGCAGATGTGTTGGTCCTGTTTTCTTTTCCATTCAGTACTGTATGTGTTTTAATTGGAGCATTTAATCCATTCATACTTAAAGTTATTATTGATAGGTACTTATTCATCCCCCTTGTACTTCTATCCCTCTTTCTCTCACTCTTTTTCTTCATTTTCTTAAAGCAGTCCCTTTAACATGTCTAGCAATGCTGGTTTGGTAGAGGTGTATTCTTTTAGCTTTCTTTTGTCTGAGAGACTCCTTATCTCAACTTCCATTTTAATTGAGAGGTTTGCTGGGTAGTCTTGGTTGTAGGCCTTAATTTTTCATTACTCAGAATATTTGTTGCCATTCCCTTCTGGCTTGTAGTGTTTCTATGGAGAAGTCAGCTGCTAGCCTTATGGGGGCTCCCTTGTATGTTACTTCCTGTTTCTCCCTTACTGCCTTTAATACTATCTCTTTGTCTTTGATATCTGCCATTTTAATTATGATGTGTCTTGGAGTGGGTCTCTTTGGGTTCCCCTTAATTGGGACCCTCTGTGCTTCCTGGACTTTTGTGACTCTTTCTCTCCTCAAATGAGGGAACTTTTCCATCATAACTTTTTCAAACAGGTGTTCTATCCCTTGCTCCTCTTCTTCTCCTTCTGGTATTCATATTATATGGATTTTATTACTTTTCCTATTTGTCCTTCATTTCTCTTAACATCTCTTCAATTTTTTTGAGACTTCTCTCATTTTCTTGCTTCTTGGGTTTTGTTTTCTACTATGTCCTCCAGCTCTCTGATTTGATCCTCTGCTTCTTGTAGCCTGCTTTTGATTCCTTCTTCTGTGTTCTTCAGTTCAGAAATTGTATTCTTCATTTACTCTTGTTTTTTTGTTGATAGTTTCTATGTCCTTTTTGATGCTGATATAGTTTGCAGTAAGTTCCTTGTAGTTTACCTGTAGTTTTTTGTAATTCTCACTGAGCTCATTGAGGTCATCGAGATTCCTTATAGCCATTGTTTTGAACTCGATATCTGATAGTTTACTTGCCTCTATTTCATTTAGTAATTTTTCTGAGGATTCTTGTTTTCCTTGCACTTGGGGGTTGTTTCCTTTGTCTTCCCATTATTTTCTGCTTGAGCAAAATCACAAAGCTCAGGAAACAAAACCATGACAGCAAAAATAACTACCCTCTTCATTCCCCCTATCAACAGCAAATGAACCTGTATTAATAAGGCTCTAAAGAGATTAAGACTATTATAAGAAAGGAGAGAAATAAAGTATAGTGTAAAATCTAGTGACTTAAAATGCATCAACTTGAAGGACAAAAAATGAATGTTAAAAATCTATGTAGTAAAGAAAATATCGCAAATCATGAAGAAGACCACAGTGCATTTCGTCTCGGTAGCCTCTAGTATTTACTGCTGTGTTTTCTGTCTCCATCCACCTCTAGTGAAGTCAGATGTTGACCCCATCTTACCTTTGGCAGCCTTTTAAAGACTTCCTGGGATCTAATGTCTGTGGTTGTCTCCTTCAGTTTTTAATCTAGTTACTCTGTGTTCAGTGGTCATGCTTAACACTATACGGCAGGGTAGAATCCCCCCGGGGTTGAGGAAAATGTTTCCCTTCAAGCTACTGCTGCTCAGAGGGGAGTGGTCTGTGTGAGCTCGAAGGTGCTGGCTTATGGGGGATGATTCACACCAATATCCCAGAGACTACTCTCTCATTTCTCTCCGGAAAGTCTCTGTCACTTGTCTCTCCTCAGGCATCTCTAGTCCACTCTGCCCCCTCCTTTGTAGGGGTCTATGGTCTGTGGCTGCCGCTCTTCATTGAACAGTCAGGCTTTAGCACTGCAGGGCCACGTCAGAAACCCTCATTGGGGCAGGGCTATTGTTTCCTCTCAGGCTGCCACTCAGAGGAGTCGTCCGTCTGAGCAAGATGGCTGCTGCCATGTGGGGTATGACTCAGCACCAGTATCATGGTGGCTACTCTCTCAGTTCTCTCCCTAAAACCTCTGTCCCCAGTCTCTCCTCTGGCATCTCCAGCCCTCTCTGCCCCTGCCTTTGCCGAAGCCCAGGTGAAGTGGCTGTAAATGAAAATTTATGCATTGGCCATTTAATCGGCTCTTTCAGACTCTAGCTTCCCATCTCTGGCAGAGGGTGGCCCTGCCACTTTTTGCAACTGACTGTTATCTGTGTACTTTTTGGGGTCTGGTACTATAGGCTGGGTTCCCTGCTTATGGTTTAGACCCCACTCTTCTCAGGGGGATCCAACTGGCCTTTTAAATATCCCTCTGGTGCTGCCACCTAAGGGTGACCACCCAGCCTTCTTGCATCTCTGTTGCACTCCTTAGTAGTCAGATTGTGATGAACTGATTCTTCTTTCTGTCTGAGGTCATAAGGCTTCTCTCTCACTATTGTTCAATTGTTTGTTTTGGGTGATTTCTCCACAATTTAGTTGTAATTCCAGATTCATCCTGGGAGGAGGTCAGTGTGACTTCCATTCACTACTCCACCATCTTGATCCTCCTGATACAGATTTTTAATGTGACACTATGTAGAGCTCCCTCATTCTGAGTGTTTAAACATTTTTTAAAATTTTATTTATTTATTTATTTATTTATTTATTTATTTATTTATTTTTTATTTTTGTTCAAGTTGTCCATTTTCCCACTACCACTTCCTACGCCCTTCATCCCCACCTTCCACCCTCAATCCTATCCCCTTTTGGCTTTTTCTATGAGTCCTTTATACATGTTCCTTAACTACCCTTCCCCTGTTTCCTGCTGTTATCCTTTCTACCCTCTCCTCTGGTTATTGTCAGTTTGTTTTTTATTTCAATGTCTCTGGTTATATTTTGCTTGTTTGTTTGTTCTGTTGATTAGTTTCCACTTATAGGTGAAATCAAATGGTGTTTGTCTTTCACCACCTGGCTTATTTCGCTTAGCACAATGCTATCCCGATCCATCCATGCTGTTGTAAAGGGTCTGAATGATTATACAAAATTCTGGGGGTTTCTGGACTGTAAATCATGAATCATTTTGACTAAAGGATATTTAAAACTGTCTTTTATTCCCAGCCATTATCCTTATGAGTGCAAATTTGATCATGGCCATCTAGTCTTTGACCCCTCAAGCTCAATCACAGTGTATTATAGAATACAAAGCCCATCACATTTTGCCCTTTCATGTTCATCTTATGTTGGCAGCTCTCCTGCCTCCTGGCTTCATTTGAACAAACCCACTTGTGGTTTTTCAGAACAGAGCAATCAGCCTCCCTCCTGCTTCTGTTCCTTTGCTAACAGTGTGCCTCCTGTCTGGAATTTATTTCTTCATTTTGCCGTAGTTTAATTTAATTTATTCTCCAAATTTAAGCTCATACATCATTTCCTTTTGGAATTATGTCCTGAGCTCCATTTCTTCCACCACGCATTTCTGAGAGCACCTCCACTGCACTTGGCCACTGTGACTCCATTTGTCATCTGGTATAGCACTGATGCTCCATTAGAATGGCAGTTTTTTGTCTGCTTTCTGCCCTGGATGGTAAGGGTTGGAATTATGCCTGTCTATTGTATTTCCAGTAGGTAGTACATTGATAGGCACATGCTTGATGCATAATAAGCATTGGTTGAATAAATAAATAAAGAAATGCACCATTACATTTTTTGTGTAGGTTAGACACCATTATGTTAATGAAGGAGAGGATTATATAGTACTTGGGAGAGACAGAAAAAATAGGAAATTTTACAGTACCTTTCTGGATATCTGATAGTATATTATATGTAAAACTTTCAATAACTATATAAGCATTGCACTGTATTGTCCATGTGTACTGGATAGATTAGAACCTGAGTGGAGAGGAGCCATAGCTCCTGAGTGCACAGTTTGTACAAGATCATCTTAGTTTCATTCTGCTCCAGCCAAGACTTTAGTAACCAGTTCAGTTCATGTGTAATCTGAGGGAGTAACTTCAGCAGCCGACAAGCTCCTGTCTCTGTCTTGGATCTCTTGGAACTCTTGGATCTCCCCTTGGTGGGATACCCAACTGTGGGAGCCAGCTCACACTCGGGTAGAAGTAACCAGGAAGTATGAGTAGTATTGGGGGTTGGGAGGAGTTAATGGGGAATTATTGCCTGAGGGTTCACCCTTTACCAAAAGGGGTAAAAGCAAATGAGTAAGTATTTCCCCTTTACCTGTCCCAGTGGACAGTTCTGACATGTATCTCAATGAGCCTCAGGAGGTTCTGGCAGGATGCTGCATTAGTTGCCTGCAGCTGCAGTACCTTTGGCCCTGTTTCATCCTCCCTAATCTTTTCCTTCTGCGTCCTGGGGTTACCTCCCAATTAAACTATCTGCACACAAACCTTTGTATCAGGCTCTGCTCTCAGGGCATCCAGGCTAATAACTGTCATAGTCTCAGGTTTGAGATTATAGGAAGACCCTCTTATATTCTGAAAATGTGCTATTTTTTAACAAGGATGAGATTCTTAAAAATATGGAAAAGTATTTAATTATAATGTATTTGTCTCTCCCTTTTGAAGACCTGGAATTTATGGATGTTTAATAGTACAGAAAATAAAAAATATTTTTCTAGCTCTGAGAAAACACTTAAATGCTTTATAAATTTGGTTACCGACAGGGATTCTATTGTTGATGTCTTAGTTTTATTAAATAAGCATGTGTTGATGCCATTATTTTTGTGGTAAGTGACATCATTTTTTTGGTTGTTTATTTTAGCAAAGTCTTATGCTGACTATATTGATTGATTCTAATAGAATGTTTTGATTTAAGAAGGAATATTAAGTAGTTTATTCAAAATTGTCAAAATGGTTAGGCATCTGGGTATAGCTACAGTCCAAAGAATTTATCAATCCACTCAGTACAGTAAATTCTTATATGGCAGGCACTAACTCAACCAGATCTTCAGGTTACAAGAGAAGCAACATGTGGCTCCTGCTTTCAGGTGCTGCCAGATGGTGGAGAGACCTCCTTGTAGTTAACAATGTGCAATAGTCTTGTAGGTACTGAGTCAGAGAAAGGCGCTGCCTACAAGAGGAGTGGTTGATTTCAATGAGAAGAAGAGAATGGGAAGGGTAGTAATTCACAAAAACCTTCTAGGAAGGTAACATTTGGGTTTCCTCTTGAACAAAAACTAGGTATTGCCAGGGATGGTGAATAGTGAGGGGCAATCTAGGACTAGGGGGTAGTATAAACTGAAAGCACAGAACCAGGAAGTGCCTTGGTTCCTGGGAGTTGGTGGATGATGATTTCATTACATAGGTATTTGGTGCCACTGAAGAGCATTAGGCAGGAGGGTGACATGACAGGAGGGCAGAATGAAGCTGAGATGATCTTGCACAAACTGTGCATACAATAGACAGGCATAATTCCAACCCTTACCATCCAGGGCAGAAAGCAGACAAAAAACTCTGCCATTCTAATGGAGCATCAGTGCTATACCAGATGACGAATGGAGTCACAGTGGTTCCCTCAAAATGTGGCTTACTGTGAGTGGGGATAGAGGCATGAGCACTAATTTCAAGACTTAAGGTATTATCAAGGTGAGAGGCACTATAACCCCTAGTCAAGACTTCTGTGGAGGAAATACAGAGAAGTTTGGGCTTGTGCAAGAGAAATGTTAGTAATTGACACCTCCCAGGTCATGGGGGGCAGTCCGCTGTCTGAGTGTTAGGATAATTTATTGGTCTAACAGTGCCTGTGTGAGCATTTGCCATGGGAATGGGTGATGTGAGGCCCCAAGCTCATCTATAAAAACTTTCACAAACATTTATATCAATGATGTCCTGAGTCCTGTTGGGTGACCTAGCTGTATGTTACAACCCTTTATCATCCCTCCACCTACATAATGGGTAAGGAGCGAGCTTACAGGTGTGGCTTTTGTGCCAATTTTAGGAATGTTTTTATTAAAGGTCTCTCCTAGTAGCCCCATTCCTTTAGGAGCTGTAGCACATGGCAGCTGACCAGAGACAGAAAATTTACAGCTGTACCTGAGTGATTCTAATATATGGCTTTAAAAGCCTTTCTTGTGTTTTTCTTAATGTCTAAAACTAGGGCATCCAAAGAGCAGCAAGTTTACATATTAAATAGAGAGTAAGAAAAGGTGAATCACTTCAAATTGAAGGGGAAAGAAGAAACCATATTCACTTCTCTATATGATTACAGTTATTGAAGATACATGTATGTATATATATGTACACACATATATAAACTGTACACACACATAAATATACTTTACCTAACTATACATATGAATATACAGCTATGGTCACAAAAGCATAACTCTAGTGTCTCTTCATCTTTAAACTGGGAGCCAACATTTATCAGGGAAATGAAAAAAAATCTACCAGGAAGAAATCTGAAATGTTTTATTTGCTTAAAAAAACCCCACCTTTCCTTGCCCATAATGACAATTTTCCTGTTCCAAAATTGGTGATGAAAACGACATAAGAATAGAAGCAAAAACGCAAGGGAGAATATGCAAAAAATTAAAGTTCCCTTTCTTCTTGTGATGTATATTCTGATTGATTATGATAGAAGAGATGCCACCTGTGTGATGTCATTAGACTATTGGCTCAGAATTGACTTGATTCTTCTTATGTATGTTGTAGGAGCCATAGGTACCGTAGTAGTAGCGATGAAATTAAGGTATTGACCTGTTTCCAAGGCTGGCCCTCAATGTTGTCTTTGGTGTTAAAGTAGATTCTGTACTTATCCAGGTACCTGAATGTCACCATATATCTTGTGATACCAGGTTACTGACACCTTAAGTGAGCCTTTTTCTAAAAAACTTGGGAAAAAAATCAGGTAACTGTACATACATATACAATTTTTAATATATTTTATTGATTATACTATTATGATTGTCTCATTTTTTTTCTCCCCTTTTTCCCCCTCCACCCAACACTCCTCCCCCACACTAGCATTATCCCACTTAGTTCATGTTCATGGGTCGTACATTTTAGTTTTTTGGTTTCCCCTTTCCTATACTAGTCTTAACCTCACCATGTCTATTTTGTACCTATAATTTATGCTTCTTATTCCCTGTACCTTTTCTCCTATTTTTTTCCCTTCCCCTTCCCGCTGATAATCCTCCATGTGATCTCAATTTCTGTGATTCTGTTCCTGTTCTAGCAGTTTGCTTCATGTATTTTTATTTTGTTTCTTTAGGCTCAGTTGTTAGTTGAGAGTTTGCTGTCATTTTGCTGTTCATATTTTTGATCATCTTCTTTTTCTTAGATTAGTCCCTTTAATATTTCATTTAATAAGAGCTCAGTGATGATGGACTCCTTTAACTTTACTTTATCTGGGAAGCACTTTATCTGCCCTTCCATTCTAAATGATAGCTTTGTTGGGTAGAGTAATCTTGGATGTAGGTCCTTGTCTTTCATGACTTTGAATACTTCTTTTGAGCCCCTTCTCGCCTATACGGTTCCTTTTGAGAAATCAGCTGATAGTTTTATGGGAACTCCTTTATAGGTAACTGTCTCCTTTTCTCTTGCTGCTTTTAAGATTCTCTCCTTATCTTCAATCTTGGGTAATGTAATGATGATGTGCCTTGGTGTGTGCTTCCTTGGGTTCAACTTCTTTGTGGCTCTCTGAGCTTCTTGGACTTGCTGGAAGTCTATTTATTTTCCGAGATTGGGGAAGTTCTCCTTCATTACTTGTTCACATAAGTTTTCAATTTCTTGGTCTTCCTCTTGTCCTTCTGGCACTTCTATGATTTGGATATTGGATGGTTTAAAGTTGTTTCAGAGGTTCCTCAACCTCTCCTCAGTTTTTTCAATTCTTGTTTCTTCATCCTGTTCTGGTTGAATGTTTATTTCTTCCTTCTGCTCCAAATCATTGATTTGAATCCCTGTTTCCTTCCCTTCACTGTTGGTTCCCTGTATATTTTTCTTTATTGCACTTTGCATAGCCTTCGCTTTTCCCTCCAGTTTCTGACTATACTCTACCAATTCTGTGAGCATCCAGATTAACAGTGTTTTGAACTCTGCATCTGTTAGGTTGGCTATCTGTTAATCACTTCATTCTATTTTTGGAGCTTTGGTCTGTTCTTTCATTTGGGTCATTTTTTTTTTTTGTCTTGGAACACCTAGTAAGTTGTGAGAGGTGGAGCCTCAGGTATTCAACAGGGCAGGGCAACCCACTTCACTGCCTTTGGTGCTGTATGTAGGCAAGGGGTTCGAAAGGGAACAATGCTGCCTGCTTGGCACTTGGTTGGCTTTCAGTCACTTCCCCTGCCACCCACAAGCAAAAGGGGCCCTCTTGGTGCAGATCCCCAGGTGGGGGGGTTTGTGTACGTTCTACAATGCTGTGGTTTTCTCAAATGAACTCTCCTGTGAGACAGGCAGTTTCCCCCACTGCCGTAACCACCACAGGTTTTTATGGGTAGAGGGTTTAAAAAATATATATATATTTCATTTAGTATGCTATTACAGTTGCCCCATTTTCTGCCCCTTTATCCCTTCCACCATGGACCTTATCCCATTACTTCCACACCTCTGAGCTAATGTCCATGGACTGTACATTTCACCTGTTTGGCTTCTTAATTTCCTACACTATTCTTAGCCTACCTCTGTCTATTTTTTTGTAAACACTTTCCTGCAACCACTTTACCCAGTGCCACCCACCCCCACCTTCCACCCTCAATCATTCCCCAATTTGGCTTTGTTGATGGGTCCTTTATGCATGTTCCTTGATGACCCTTCCCCTCCCTTTCACCTGTGAACTCCTCCCTCCACCCCTCTGGTTACTGTCAGTTTGTTTTTTATTTCAATGTTCCTGGTTATATTTTCCTTGCTTGTTTATCTTGTTGATTAGGTTCCACTTATAGGTGAGATCATATGGTATCTGTCTTTCACCATCTGGCTTATTTCACTCAGCATAATGCTCTCCAGTTCTGTCCATGCTGTTGTGAAGGGTATAGCTCCTTCTTCCTTTCTGCTGCATAGTATTCCATTGTGTAAACATACCGTAGTTTTTTTATCCACTCATTTATTGTTGGGCACTTAGGTTGCTCCCAGTTCTTGGCTAATGTAAATTGTGCTGCTATGAACATTGGGGTGCATAGGTTCTTTTGAATTGGTGTTTCTGGATTCTTAGAGTATAATCGCAGAAGTGGAATTACTGGGTCAAAAGGCAGATCAATTCTTAGTTTTTGTAGAAAATTCGAAACTGTTTTCCACAGTGGCTGCACCAGTTTGCATTCCCATCAACAGTGTACTAGGGTTCCATTTTCTCCACATCCACACCAGCACTTGTTTATTGATTTGTCTATGATGGCCTTTCTGTCTGGTGTGAAGTTGTATCCCACTGTGATTTTATTTGCATCTCTCTGATGGCTAGTGATGCTAAGCATCCTTTCATCTGTCTCTGGGCCCTGTGTATGTCCTCCTTGGAGAAGTGTCTGTTCAGGTTCTTTGCCCATTTTTTAATTGGATTGTTTGTCTTCCTGGAGTGGAGTCATGTGAATTCTTTATGTAATATGGAGATCAAACCCTTGTCCGAGGTGTCATTGGTAAATATATTTTCCCACATGATTGGTTCCCTTTTTCATTTTGCTGATGTTTTCTTTAGTCGTGCAGAAGCTTCTTATTTTGATGAAGTCCCATTTGCTTATTCTTTCCTGTATGTCCCTTGCTTTCAGGGACATATCAGTGAAAATATTACTGTGTGGAATATCTGAGATTTTCCTGCCTATGTTTTCCTCTACGACTATATGGTGTTGTGACTTATATTTAAGTCTCTTATCCATCTTGAGTTAATTTTTGCATGTGGTGTAAGTTGGTGGTTGAATTTCATTTCTTTGCATGTAACTGCCTGGCTCTCCCAAAACCATTTGTCGAAGAGGCTATTTTTACTCCATTTTATGCTTTTTCCCACTTTGTCAAATATTAGTTGACCATAGAGACATGAGTTTATTTCTGGGTTCTCTATTCTGTTCCCTTGATCTATGTGTTCTTATGCCAGTACCAGAATGTTTTGATTATGGCAGCCTTATAATATAGTTTGATATCAGGCATTGTAATCCCTTCTGCTCTGTTCTTTTTTTCTCAAAATGCTGCAGGTATTTGGGGTCATTTATGGTTTGAGATAAATTTTTGAAATGTTTGTTGTATATCTGTGAGATATGTCCTTGGTAGGACAATTTAATAGGGATTACACTGAATCTATAAATTGCTTTGGGTAGTATAGACATTTTGATGATGTTAATTCTTCCTATCCATGAACATGGTATATATTTCCATTTATTTATTTCTTCCTTAATTTCTTTCTTTAGTGTTGTGTTGTTTTCTGAGTACAGGTCGTTTATCTCCTTGGTTCGGTTCATTTCTAGTTACTTCATTTTTCCTTGTTTCTTTAGTAAATGGATTTTCCCCCCGTATTTCTGATTCTGATATTTCATTGTTGGTGTACAAAAATGCCTGAATTTCTGAATATTAACTTTGTATCCTGCTTTTCTGCTTAATTCACTTTTTACGATGAGTAGTTTTTTGGTTGAGTCTATCGGGTTTTGTATGTACACTGTCATGTCGTCTGCAAACAATGACTCTTTTACTTCCTCCTTTCATATTTGGATGCCTTTTATTTCTTTTTCTTACCTTACGGCTGTTTCTAGGACTTCTAATACTATGTTGAGTAGAAGTGGTGAAAGCGGAACAAGACACCCTTGTCTTGTTCCTGATCTTAGTGGGCATAATTTTAGTTTTTGCCCTTTGAGTATGATGTTGGCTGTAGTTTTATCGTATGTGATGGCCTTTATTCTATTGAGGTATGCTCCCTCTGCTCCCACTTTGCTGAGTGTTTTGATAATAAATGTATCCTAAAATTTGTCAACTGCTTTTCCTGCGTCTATTGATATGATCACATGATTTTTATCTTTCCTTTAGTTTATGTGATGTATTACATGTATTTATTTGCAAATATTATACCATCCTGGCATCCCTGAGATGAATCCCACTATATCATGGTGGATGATCTTTTTAATGTGTTGCTGGATGCAGTTTCCCAATACTTTGTTGAGGACTTTAGCATCTGTGTTCAGCAGCGATATTGGCCTATATGTATCTTTCCTTTTGTGTCTTTATATGGTGTTGGGATTAGGATCATGCTGGGATCAAAAAAAGTTTTGGCGTCTTCTCTCTTTTTGGGTTTTTTAAAATAGTCTGAAAAGGTAGTATTTAGCTCTTCCTTAAATGTTTTGTAGAATCCTCCCGGGAAACCATCCAGTCTGGGGCTATTGCGTGCCAGGAGTTTTTTGATTACTACTTCAATTTCAACAGCTGTTATCAGTCTGTTCAGGCTTTGTGCTTCTTCTTCATTCAGTTTTGGAAGATTACATTTTTCCAGGAATTTGTTCATTTCACCCAGGTTTTCAAATTTCCTGGCATATAGTTCTTTGTAGTAATTTATTACAGTCCTTTGTATTTCTGTGTTATCAGTTGTGATCTCTCCTCTTTCACTTCTGATTTTATTCATTTGCATCCTCTCTTTTTTTCTTGATGAATCTGCTTAAAGGCTTGTCGATTTTGTCTATGTTTTCAAAGAACCAGCTCCTGGATTTATTGCTCCTTTGAATTGTTCTTTTAGTCACTACATCATTTAATTCTGCTCTGATCTCAGTTATTCCTTTCCTTCTGATCGCTCTAAGTTTTGTTGGTTGTTGTTTCTCCAGTTCTTATAGATGTTGTGTTTGGTTGTTTATTTGAAATGTTTCTATCTTTTTTAGGTAGACCTGTATCGCTATGAATTTCCCCCTCAGAGCTGCCTTTGCTGTGTCCCAGAAGTGTTAGACAGGTGTGTGTTCATTTTTGTTTGTTTCCACAAAGCTTTTTATTAGTTGCTTGATCTCATTATTAACCCATTCATTGTTTAATAGAATGCTATTTAGTCTCCATGAATTTGAGTGTTTTTGAGTTTTTCCTTGAGGTTGGTTTCTAGTTCCAGGACCTTATGGTCTGAGAAAATGCTTGATATGATTTTGATTTTCTTGAATTTGTTGGGGCTTGTTTTGTGTCCTATCATGTGGTCTATGTTTGTAAATGTTCCATGTGCATTTGAAAAGAATGTGTAGATTTCTTCTTCATGATGAAAAGTTCTATATATATATCAGTTAAGTTCATTTGATCTAGGACCTTGTTCAATGCCACAATATGCTTGTTGATATTTTGTTAAGAAGATCTATCCATTTTTCACAGTGTGGTGTAAAAATCCCCTAGTATAAGTGTGTTGCTGTCTATATCTTTCTTGAAGTCCTCCAAGATTTTTGTTATATATTTGGATGCCCCTATGTTAGGTGCATATATATTTAAAATGTTTATGTCTTCTTGATGGATTCTTCCCTTGAGTATTATGTAGTATGTCTTTTTATGGCTTTTGTTTTGAAGTCTCTTTTGCTTGATATAAGTATTGCTGCTGTGACTTTTTATTCTTGTCTATTTGCCTGGAATATATTTTTCCACCCCTTTACTCTCAGTCTGTGTAGGTCTTTTTTTCTGAGGTGGGTCTCCTCTACGTATCATATATGTGTGTCATCTTTTCTTATGTATTCAGTTACCCTGTGTCTTTTGATTGGAACTTTGAATCCATTAATATTTAAGGTTATGATTGATAGCTACTTATTCATTTTCCCCTCTTTGTATGAGTATTCCTCATCTCCTTTTTTCTTCTTTCTTATTGCAATCCCCTTATCATCTCTTGCTCTGCTGGTTTGGTGGAGGTGTATTCTTTCAGCCTTTTTTTTTTTGACTGGGAAACTCCTTATTTTGGCTTCCATTTTAATTGAGAGCCTTGGTAGGGTAGTCTTGGTTGCAGGCCTTTGTTTTTTATTACTCAGAATATTTCTTGCCATCCCCTCTGGGCTTGTAGTGTTTCTATGGAGAACTCAGCTGATAGCCTTTTCTTTGCACCCTTGTACGTTACTTCTTGTTTTTACCTTGCCGCTTTTAAGATTCTCTCTTTGTCTTTAAAACTTGGCATTTGAATTACGATATGTCTTGGACAGGTCTCTTTGGGTTCACCTTGATTGGGATTCTCTGTGCTTCCTGAACTTGCATGGTATCTTCCCTCTCCAGGTTTGGGAAATTTTCTGCCATTATTTTTTGCAACAGGGTTTCTATCCCTTGCTATTTTTCTTCTCCTTCTGGTATTCCTATGATTCAAATATTGTTGCATTTCATGTTGTCTTGCATTTCCCTTAAGATATCTTTATATTTTTTGAGTCTTTTTTCATGTAGCTGCTCCATCTGTGTGTTTTTTCTACCTTATCTTCCAACCACTGATTAGGCCCTCTGCCTCACCCAGCTTACTTGTAATTCCTTCTAGTGTATTTTTTATTTCAGCGATTGTATTCATCATTTCTTCCTGGTTCCCTTTAAGGGTCCTATTTCCATTCCCATACTGTTGTAGTTGTCATTCAGTTCCTTGTTGTCTGTGAGTTCCTTTAGCATTCTTATCAGCATTCCTTTGAAATCTATATCTGATAGTTTGCTTGCCTCCATTTCATTCAGCATTTTTAGTGGGGAGCCTTCTATTCCTTTTGATTTCTGGTTCTGTCTATGTCTCTCCATTTTCAGGTACTCTTTTTGTTTGGTTCTGTGGTTCCTGATGCTACGCTTTGCTAGCTCTCTCTGTAGTGAGAACTTCTGTGGTAGGAGTTTTGTGGAACTCAGTGGTGTGGTCTCTTTGATCTCCTTGTCTGGATGTTCTATGTATGCCCTTTCTACCTTTTGTGTGGTATCTCCTCTTGCAGCTGGGCTTTTCCTGTTGGCGACTCCTTTGTTGGTAGGTTCTCTCCTCCTGTGGGTTTACTGTTATTCTCAACTCCCACCTTATCTTATCTGGGATCAGGTATAGAGAGAAGGTGAAATGGAGTAAAACAGTAGGGGAGCATTCTATGGGAATTAAAGTATTGACAAATAGGAAACAGAGAGGAGTCCTTTGAGAAGTACCACAATAAGTGTGACAATTCATCCAATTATCAGCTTTTTATAAAAGGTGAAAAAGAGATAAGACTCTTATTGGGTGGGGAGGGGAAAGAATGTGAGTTGACTGCAGAAAGCAGAACGTTTATGTGGAGTTAGATGATTAGATATTGTGAGAGTAAGTGATAGAAACTTGGAGTAGTGTGGGAGAGAATAAAGTTAACCACAATCATAATGAAGCTCAGGAAGATAGCAAAATGGACCAAAACCTGGGTTGAGTGCTGTGTGGGATTTGGAACAACAATAATAAGATAAATAATATTTAATATGGATAAAAATAATTAAAATTAAAAGACCAAGAATAGTGTGTTTTTGGAATATGGGTTCAGAGTCACAAGAAAAATTAAAATGTATATGAAAGGTTGAATAGGAAAAGTTGTCAAAGAATGAAATCAAACAAACAAAACAATAAAACTAAATGTAGGGAAGAAAAATTAAACAATTAAAATATTAAAAAAATTAAAATAACAATAGAAAACAATAAAATGAAAAATAAAATGCAAGTTCTAAAGGATATCAATTGGAAATTTTTCTTCAGTTGTTGATGTTAGCTTCTGATCTCTCTCTAGATCTGTCTTTGGTCCCTTCACAGCTCCAGGTCTTATTGTCTTACTCTTGGAAGAATTAGAAATAAAAGGAAAAAAGAAAGAATATAAGATAGCCTCTTGCTGACTTTAAGCTCAGCAAACAGGTTCTGCTGGCATTCCTTGATGCTGCAGTCAGAGGGGAGTTAGTCTGTTTTTTGCTTTTTTTTTCTCTCCTTTCTTTTTCAGAGAATGGGTGCTGTGCCTGGGCTGCCATTTTCCCTAGTTCATAGCCTCTAGCTGAGCCCTCAGAGCGCTGCAAGGCTCACACTGTCCATATACGTCAGGCTGGCACCTTTAATACCCCTCAGGGTGCAGCTGTTTGATTAGTTCATGACGTACACAAAGTAGGAGCAACTTGTACTCCTCCTCCTCACTCTTTGCTGGCTTGGGTGTTGTACACGTGCAACGTCCTTTTGGGGGCAGCTTAGTTCCCCTATTAAATTAAGTCTCTCTGTGGACAGCTACTTCTTTTGACCCAGTTGCCCTGCTTTGACCAGTCTTCGGTGTGCCCATATTTGGAGCAATTCTCACCCCTCCTCCTCCTTCCCTGTCCTGGCAGTTGCCCCTGCAGTGTACCAGAGGTCCTTGCACAGTGGCTGAGAGCCTTTTTTGAGTGAATTTCCCTTGTTTGTGGGTGATCTTTCCTAATAATCCCCGGGATTTTCACTCAGACCAACTCTGACCAGTCCCGGGACTATCTGGGTCATGGTCAGTCACAGCCCTTCTCTTCTCCCATCTCCCTAGCATTGGGAGACTGTTGCCCAGATCCCCAATTTCTCTAGCATTGTTCCAGCTGGTGACCACTGTCTCAGCTGGGGTGTGCCACCTACTCTGTGTCTCCCACTGCCCAGTGACCGGGTTTGTGCTGATGCAGGTCTGTGACTTCTCTGCTCTGGGAAGGGAGGGAGCCGGCAAGTTACAACCTCTGAGCTGGCTGTCCTACAAAGCTCTCATGGTAGCCACCATCTCTGGAAGAGTGCCGGGGGCACTTCAACTGTGTCTGTGGCACAGGACCCTGGAACCTTCCTGACAGCCTACAAAACCTCCTTACCATGTGTTTTTTATCATCCTCTATAATGTTTGGCTTCCAAACTTCAAATAAGCTGGAATTTTGTTGACAGATCATTCAGTTCTTCAGAAGATCAACTAGGTGTCACAGTTAGGAGCACAAGCAAGAAGGTTTAGCTCCCACCTACATTGCTGCCATCTTCTGACCTCAAAATAATTTCTTAGAAGATAACATCACCTAAGAGATGTCTCCAAGTGGTCACAGATGTTTAATGTGTTCCTGTCTGGCTGAGCCTGCACAGCGCAGAGTAAGCAACTCATCTGTGGTAGAAAAAAAAAAAGCTGGATTTTAAAACTCTTCAGCAGTGTAGAAGGACATTACCACTTGGAAACTTTAGCAGATCACTTCTGCCATACTGTTTTCTATAAGTGGCTATACCAGTTAACATCCTCATCAGCAGTAATGAGAGGGTCTTTTTTCCACAACCTCTCCAACACTTTGTTATTTGTCTTCTTGATAATAGAATTCTAACAGATGTGAGGTGGTATCACATTGCAGTTTTGATTTCATTTCCCTAATAGCTAGTGAAGTTGGTTATGTTTTCATATATCTGTTGGCTATTTGTATGTCTTCTTGGGAGGTCCTCTGCTCATTTTTAAGTGGATTTTTTTGTTCAATTGTCTGACTTATTTATATATTTTAGGTAACTCCTTTTTTGAGCTGTTGCTTGCAAATAACTTCTCCCATTTGGTTGTTGGTGACTTTTGAAAAGAATATTCTCTTTACACATTGTTAGGACCTAGATTATTTATGTTCCTTCTTGCTAACAGTTTACCCTTGAGAGTTTCAGAGCGCAGAGTTATAGATGGTGGAGATGGAGAGGTCAAGATTTGCTTGGAGAAAATACCTGATGCAGAACTAAATTATTTTCTAATATTCTTTCAGTTTAAAGAATATCAACAACATTATTGAATATTGTGCTAGAGTAAGATGTACAAAGACCGTATTCTTGACCTCACAGATGTATTATTTTAATATGGTCTCTTAATCTTTCATGAAAAGGTTGCTAGACGTCATTACTCTAGTACCAATTGAAGATTTCCCTTTGTTTGTAAAATATAAGTTGAGATGTAAGGCAATAATTTAGGTATTTCAGATAGAAAGTTTTACTATTTTAATTAGACATAGATGGATAATTCATAGAAAGATGACTAGATTTAGACTAAAGGTTGTGGGTTTGAATCCAGCTCCAAAATTTCCTTGCTGTGTGACTTAGTACTTTCTGCCTGCCTCAATAAAAAAACTCCCCTGTAAAACGAGACTACAAATCATAACACAATGATTGTAGACCTATGTCTGGCAAATAATAACAATACAAATTTTTTTTCACTTTTTGTCTTTCCTGATATTATTTTGTCCTCTTGAATTTTATCTTCACTTCATATCTACAAAGAGATAGGGTTCTGAAAATATTATTAATTGGGACATAGATGGTCTTTAAATGTAACTATATAAGTATGTAAAAAATTTACAGTTATGGTAACTTTACAATAAGCACTCTCTTTTTCAATGAGCAGAAATGTAAATAGAGTTTACTGGAGTACAGGATCCATAGAGAGAGGTGAGAACTCCCCTGAAAAAAGCGGAAATGGCAAAGAGTCTTTTCAAACTCATGCTTTCATCTTACACATAGAGTGCAAGAAAGGAATCAGTTACTTATTTATAGAATTGACAGAAACATTGTTTTTAACACTCTTTTATTAACTTATTATAGAGGGGCAATGATGCCTAGGTCACGGTTCTGACTCATTTTTGAAAATCTTGTGTGGAGAAAGCTGCTACCCTAGTGGTTCCTAAATGCAACCAGCCATTTTCAATGTTGAAGGCTTGTTAAGAGGAAAACAAAGATGGACCAGATGTGGCCTATGTAGGACCTCATAGCTAATGTGAAAGCTATTCATAGATGAAGTGTTAATTAAGGAGGTCAGCAAAGTCATCCTCATATGTTTGAAGAGTTACATAATTCAGCAGTACTTAAAAATTTTACCCAAGTGGCTTACTGGAAAAAGTAGTACCCTTTATCTCCAGTTCTAATTGATGTGACTTATTTTATGTGACAGAGAGTTTTGTTTCAGAAAAGCAAATTTAAAAATATTTTGTGGTGAGCATAATTTTCCAAAGATCTCAGGTTTAGGAAATAATATATTCAAATTTCAAACTCCATCAAGACAGTGGCTTTTATTTTTCCTATTGTTTAGCACGGCATCTGGCACATTGTTGGTGCTAACAAATGCGTTTAATATAAACAATGTAATTTTTTCTTAATCCTGTGCACTATAGTAGATGTTTAAAGTATACCTAAACTTCCAAGCCTTAGAATTATATACACATTACCATTAATATAGAAAGGAAATGTACATAAATATGATGTATTTCACCAATAAAAGTTAAATAATCATGGTCATTTTTCACACTGGCTGAAAATGTTAGAAGAGTTTTTCTAGAATGAAAATTCTTCTCGCATGAATTTTACATCGATTTTTGACATTAGATACTGTTTGAAAATCATAGCTATATGTTAAAGATTAAATTAAAAATATTTTGCGTTAGCCTGGTCTACATTGTTAAATAAATGCTCTACTTTGAACTTTATATATACTGCCACTGGAAAAACAGCACTGTTTGCTGCACTCTTTCAAAAAGTAGGGCTATATATTCTCTGTCTTTGTTAGCACAAACATAACCTGATGTGAAAAATTAATTAATAATATATTAATAATAATAAAGTATAATAAATTGGGCTAAACCCACATTTGCCTGAAATAGCATATTAAAAAAAGTTGTCTTTAATTTTGTTATTAAGGTAACAGTTCTTATATTTACTTTGCATGAGAGAGAGGGATGCTATGAGCCACATTTACCTATATCCACAATGGAGTAAATTGGACCTAGCCCTGGTACAAAGCAGTGGATGCCTCTTGATTACACATTAATTAACAAATTTTACCTGTCCAGCAACAATTACAATTAACAACACCTGTGCTTTCAAAATCAAATCCCTGAGATAAATAATAAAGCTGAGAGATGTCCTTGTTTGTTAACAAATAATTTTATTTTATCTTTGAAATAAATGACAACATATTATTTAATCACACTCATTATTGGGCAACTGGCTCTCCTGCATTTTCAGGGTTCCTAGACTCCCATAAGTTCTTGTAAAAAAGGCAGGCTTCACATTCTCATTTATGACACATTAAGCATGAAAAGTAAGCTTTGATGTTTTCTATATTATGGAATAGCTATAACTTAATTTTTGAACGTTCAACTATATAATGTTTAATATAGTTTACTTTTTAAATAGTTTAACATTATTATGAACCACAGTCCATAGTTTACATTAGGGTTTGGTCTTAGTATTATACATTCTATAGGTTTGGACAAATGTATAATGATATCTATCCATGATTACAATATCATAGAGAGTATTTTCACTGCCCTAAAAATCCTCTGTTCTCCTCCATTTCATCCCCCTCTTCCCAATACCTGGCAACCACTAAACTTTTTACTGTCTCCAGAATCTTTTCCAGAATGTCATGTAGTTGGAATCATACAATATTTAATCTTTTTAGATTGGATTCTTTAATTTAGTAATATGCATTTAAGGTTCCTGCATTTATTTTTCTTTTTTGGTTTGTTAGGTCGTTTCTTCTTAGCTCTAATTAATATTCTATTGTCTGGTTGTACCAGTTTATTGATCCATTCACTTACTTGAGGACATCTTGGTTGCATCCAAGTTTTGACCATTATGCACAAAGCTGCTATAAATATCTATGTGCAGGTTTTTAGTGGACATAGTTTTTAGTTCATTCAGCTTAATACCAAGGAGTTGATTGCAGAGTTGTATGGGAAGAATAAATTTAATTTTGTAAGAAACTGCCAAACTGTTTTCCAAAGTCATTATGCATTCCCACCAGCAGTCAGGTAGTGGCATGCTGCCAACTTTGTGCTTCTTTTTCAATATTAATTAGTTACTCTGCATCATTTACCTCTCCATATAAATTTAGAATCAGCTTATTGATATGCACAACACAATTTGCTGGGATTTTGATTGGGATGGTGTTGAATCTGTGTATCAAATTAGGAAGAACTGATATTTTGATAATATTGAATCATTCTACACACAAACATGGACCATCTTTCCATTTATTTATCTCTTCTTTGATATCTTTAATTAGAGTAGTGTAGTTTTACTGATATAGATCTTGTACATATTTACTAAACATGTACACAGATATTTCATTTTTGGGGTGCTAATATAAATGGTAGTGTGTTTTTAATTTTAATTTCCACATGTTCATTGTTGGTATTTAGAAACATGTTTGACTTTTGCACATTAACCTTGTAGCCTACAACCTTGCTATAATCCTTAGTTTCAGGATCTTTTTATTGATTCAGATTTTCTACATAGTCAATTATATCATCCATGAACAAAGACATTAATATTTCTCACTTCCCAGTATGTCCAGTTTTTATTTCATTGTTAAATCTTGTATTAGCTAGCACCTCCAAGGGGTTTAAAAAGCAATGGTGAGCAGGGACATCAGATTGTTTTTTTCTCCTTCTGTGAATTTGGCAGATTGTGTCTTTCAAGGAATTGGTGATTTTAGCTAGGTTATCAAATTTGTGGGCACTGAGTTGTTCACAATATTATTTTTAATATTCATATGCTCTCATGATAGTCTCTTTCATTTCTGATACTTGTAATTTGTATCCTTTCTCTGTCTTTCCTAAGAAGCCTGGTTAAGGGCTTATCAATTTTATTGATCTTTTTGAAGAACCAGCTTTGGTCTTGCTAATTTTTTTATTGTCTCCCTGTTTTCAATTTCTTGATTTCTAATTTAATTTTTAGATTTTTCAATTATACTTTGGATTTAATTACTGTTCTTTTACTAGTTTTCACAGGGAAGACTTAGATTACTGTTTTAGACTATTATTTTCTATTGTGTACATCCAATGCTATAAATACTCTTCTAAGCACTGCTTTTGCTGAGTTTTACAAATTTTAATGTTGTAGTTTCTCTTTCATATAGTTCAAAATGTTTTTAAGTTTCTCTTGAGATTTATTCTTTGACACATTTGTTATTAAAAACTATTTTTTTGTTGTTTATGTTATTACGTTGTCCCAAATTTTCCTCCTTCATCCCCTTCTACCCATCCCAACCCCCACTTCCATAGTCATTCCCCACACCTTTGTCTATGTCCATGGGTTCTCCATGTATGCTCTTTGACTAATCCCTTCATTTATTTAAAACATTACCCACCTCTGTCCTCCCCTCTTACTACTGTCAGTCTATTCCATGATTATATGCCTCTGGTTCTATTTTGCCTTTTAGTTTATTTTGTTCATTAGATTCCCCTTATAAGTGAGATCACATGGTATTTGTCTTTCACCAACTGGTTTATTTCACATGGCATAATAGTCTCCAGTTCCATCCATGCTGTTGCAAAAGATAGGAATTCCTTGGTTTCTTCAATGTAGTATTCCATTGTATAAATATGCCATGTTTTTAAAATCCACTCATCTACTGATAGGCACTTAGGCTGTTTCCATATTTTGACTACTGTAAATGGCACTGCTGTGGACATAGGGGTGCATAAATTCATTTGATTTGGTGCTTTGGAATTTGTAGGGTATATTCCCAGTAGTTGAATCATTCAGTCAAAAGGGAGTGCCACTTTTAATTTTTGAGGAAATTCCATACTGTTTTCCACAGTGGCTGTACCAGTCCACATTCCCACCAACAGTGCAGTTTTAACTTACATCTCTCTGATGGCTAGTGATGTTGAGCATTTTTTCATGTGTCTATGGGCCATCTGTATATCCTCTTTGGAAAGTGTCTATTCACCTTTGTCCATTTTAAAAAAGATTTTATTTATTTTTAGAGAGGGAAAGGGAGAGAGAAAGACAGGGAGAGAAACGTCAATCATTTGCCTCTTGCATGCCCCCCGACTGGGGATCTGGCTCACAACCCAGGCAGGTTTCTGGACAGAGAATCGAACTGATGACTTTTTGGTTTTCAAGCTGGTACTCAGTCCACTGAACCACACCAGTCAGGGCCATTTTTAAATTGGATTGTTTGTCTTCCTGATGTTGAGTCGTAGAGTTCTTTATACGTTTTGGGGATAAAACCTTTGTCTGATACATGATTGGCAAATGTGTTCTCCCATACAGTCAGTTCCCTTTTCATTTTCATGATGGTTTTGTTAACTGTGCAAAAGCTTTTTAATTTGTTGTAACCCCCATTTGTTCATTTTTTCCTTTATTTCCTTTGCCCTAGGAGACCTATTGGCAAAAATATTGCTATGTGAGATATGTGAGATTTTACTGCTTATGTTTTCTGCTAGCATTTTTTTTTTTGGTATCATGACTTGTATTTGTCTTTTATCCATTTTGAGTTTATTCTGGATTGTGTAAGTTGGTGGTCTAGTTTCATTTTTTCTTTTTTGCATGTACCAATCCAGTCCTCTCAACACCATGTATTGAAGGGACTATCTTTACTTCATTGTATGCTTGTGGCATCTTTGTCAAATACAAATTGACCATAAAGACATGAGTTTATTTCTGAGCTCTCAATTCTGCTCCATTGATCTAATGTGTCTGTTCTTATGCCTGTACCAAACTGTTCTGATTACACTGGAATTATAGTACAGGTTGATATCAGGCATTGTGATCCCTCCAGTTTTTTTTTTCCCTCAAGATTGCTGAGGTTAATCAGGGTCTTTTTGGTTCCATATAAACTTTGGTAATATTTGTTCTAGATATGCGAAATATGCCATTGTTATTTTAGTAGGAATTGCATTGAATCTATAGATTTCTGTAGGTAGTATGCACATTTTAATGATGTTAGTTCTTCCAATCCAAGAACACAGAATAGGCTTCCATTTATTTGCATCTTCCTCAGATTCTCTCATTAGTATTCCATAGTTTTTTGAGTACAGTTCTTAAACCTTGATTAAATTAATTCCTAGGTACTTTATTTTTTTGTTGCTATTGTAAATGGGTTTTTTTTTTTAGTTCTTCTTTCTGATAGTTCATTGTTGATATACAAAAGTGCCATCAATTCCTGATTGACTTTTTATCCTGCTACTTTGCCAAATTCACTTATTAAGTCAAGTAGATTTTTGGTGGAGTCTATAGGGTTTTCTATGTGCGCTATCATGTCATCTGTGACTAATGACAGTTTTACTTCCTTCTTTCCAATTTGGATGCCTTTTATTTCTTCTTTGTGTCTGATCATTATGGCTAGGACTTTCAGTACTATGTCTGTAAAAACATACAGTCTTGTCTTTTTTCTGATCTTAAGGGAAATGCTTTTAGTGTTTGCCCATTGAGTATGATGTTGGCTGTAGGTTTTTCGTATATGGCCTATATTATGTGGAGGTATGATCCCTCTATTTGCAATTTTCTAAGTGTTTTATCATAAATGGGTGCTGGATTTTATCTAATGCTTTTCTGCATCTATTAATATGATCATTTGATTTTTTTTCTTTCATTTTGTTTTTGTGATATATCACACTTACAGATTTGTGATTATTGTACCAACCTTGCATGCATGTACTGAATCTCACTTGATCATGGTGTATGATCTTTTTAATGTACTTCTGGATCTGGTTTGCTAATATTTTGGTTAGGATATTAGCATCTATGTTCATCAAAGATATTGGCCTGTAATTTCCTGGTTTTGGAATTAGGGTAATACTGGCATATAAAAAGAGTTTGGGAGTATACCCTCTTCTAAATTTTTTGGAATAGTTTGAGAAGGATAGGTGTTAGTTCTTTGAATGACTGGTAAAATTCACTTGTGAAACCAACTGGTCCAAGGCTTTTGTGTATCACGATGTTTATTTATTTGTTTGTTTGTTTGTTTATTATTGTTGTTCAAGTACAGTTTTGTTCATTTACCCCCCACCTTTGTGATTGCTGTTTCAATTTCACTAGTTGTTATTGGTCTATTCCCATTCCTGATTCAGTTTTGGGAGACTGTATATTTCTAGAAATTCATCCATTTTTCCCATGTTGTCCAATTTCATAGCATATTGTTCATAGTAACTTCTTACAATCCTTTGTATTTCTGTGGTATTAGTTTCCCTTTCATTTCCGATTTTACATTTTTGAGTCCTTTTTTTTTCTTGATGAGTTCGGTTAAAGGTTTGTCAATTTTGTTTATCTTTTCAAAAAATTGACTGCTGGATTCATTCATCCTTTCAATTGATTTTTCAGTATCTGTCATTTAATTCTGCTCTGATCTTGATTATTCCCTTCCTTCTACTCTGGGCTTTCTTTGTTGTTGTTCCTCTAGTTATTTTAGATGTAGGGCTAGGTTTTTTTATTTCATATTTTTCTATCTTCTTTAGGTAGGCTTGTGCTGAAGAAGAGCTTCTGTCTCAGGACTGATTTCACTGTGTCCCTTAGGTTCAGAGTTGTTGTGTGTTCATTTTCATTGGTTCCAGATACTTTCTGATTTCCAAAAATTGTCTCATTGTTGGCCCATTCATTATTTAATAACATGTTATTCAGCCTACATGTATTTGAAGGTTTTTGAGGGTTTTTTTTTTGTGATGTTGGTTTCTAGTTTTGAGCCATTGTGATATGACAAGATGCTTGATATAATTTCAATTTTATTGACTTTGTTAAGGCTTGTTTTGTGTCCTACCATGTGCATTTGTGAAGAATGTATATTTGGCTTCTTTGTGGTGAAATATTCTGTAAATATCAATTAAGTCCATTTATTGTAGAATGTCACTTAATGCTATTATATCCTTGTTGATTTTTCATTTGGAAGATCTATCCATTGTTGATAGTTGGGTGTGAAAATCCCCTGTAATGACTGTATTGCTATCAATCTCTTTGTTAAAAAGTCCTCTAGGACTTTACTCATATATTTAAGTGCTCCTACATTGTGAGCATATATGTATGTTCACAATGGTTATATCCTCTTGTTTGACTACTCCTTTTAGCATTATGGCATTATGTAGTGACTTTATTTGTCTCTTGTGATAGGCTTTATTTTGAAGTCTATTTTGGCTCATATTAGAATTGCTTCTGCAGCTTTTTTCACGTCCACGTGCATGGAATATTTTTTTCCATCCCTTCACTTTCAGCCTGTGTGAATCTTTTGTCTGCGGGGTTCTCTTGAAGATAGCATAAGTGCAGGTCTTGTTTTCTTATCCACTCAGTCACCCCATGTCTTTTGATTGGGTCATTTGATCCATTTACATTTAAAGTTATTATAAATAGGTGTTTGTCACTTATTTTGCCATTTCCCCCTTTGTACCTGTGTTCCAGTCTCTGTCTCTCTCTCTCTCCTCCTATTTCTTTTTCTTTTTAAAGCAGTCTCTTTAACGTCACTTGCATTGATGATTTGGAGGATGTGTACTCTCTTTCTCTTTTTTTTCTTGGCCTGGAAAGCTCTTTACTCCTCTTTCCATTTTGAATGAGAGCTTTGCTGGAGAGAGTGTTCTTAGTTTCACTTTCTTGCTTTTCATTACTTGGAATATTTCATGTCAGTCCCTGCTGGGTTATAGTGCTCCTGTTTTGAAATCAGTGGTAGCCTCATCAAAGCTCACTTGCATGTTACTAGCTTTTTCTCCCTTGCTACCTTTAAGATTCTCTCTTTGTCTTTAAATTTTGCCATTTTTATTGTGATATGCCATGGAGTGGGCCTCTTTGGGTTCATCTTGATTGGGACCTTCAGTGTTTCCTGAATGCGTGTGACTTTTTCCTTACCAAGTTAGGGAAGTTTTCTGTCATTATGTTTTTAAAACGTTTTCTATCCCTTGCTCCTCTTCTTATTCTTCTGGTATCCCTATGATATGGATATTATTATGTTTCATATGTTTTATATTGTCTTGTAAGTCCCTTGGCCCCTCTTCATACATTTTGAGTCTTTTTTCATTTTTTACTCTGACTGTTTGCTTTCTTCTACTTTTCCTTTCAACTGGCTCATTCAATTCTCTGCTTCATCTAGCCTGCTTTTAATTCCTTCTAGCATATTCTTTATATCAGATATTGTATTCTTCATTTCTAACTGGTTCTTATTCATAGTTTTTATTTCCTTTTTCATGCTGATGTAGTTCCTACTAAGTTCCTTGTAGCTCCCATAAAGTTCCGCATCGTTCTCAGTAAGTTTCTTGAGCTTTCTTATAACCATTACTTTGAAGTCTATATCTGATATATTACTTACCTCAACTTCATTTAGCTCTTTTTCTGGGGATTTCTCTTTTCCTTTTGATTGGGGGTTGTTTCTTTGTTTACCTATTTTAGGTGACTCTGATTGTTTGTTTCCACATTTTAGATTGATCTTTGACACCCTGTATCCATGTGCTGGCCTTATATGGTAGGAGTCCTGTGGGACTCAGTAGTGCAGTCTCTGTGATTTTAGCTGGATGTTCTAGGGATGCCCTTTATGCAGCTTGCCTGGTCTCTCCTGTTGTATTTGGTTTTTGTCGTTGGCCCATTTGTTGGTGGGTTCTCCCCTCCAACTGGCTGACTGAGAGTCTCAGTTCCCACCAAGTCCTGTATGCTGTTGTACGGGTGGTAACAGAACAAAGCAACACAGGAAACAAAACCCACACAAGCAAAAATACCCCCCAATAACACCAGCAACAAGTAAGCAAAGATTAATAAAGGTGAAGAGAATAAGGATATTATAAGAAAAAAATGTGAGATGAGTAAAGGAAAGAAAAATGATTGTGAAAGGATAGAGGGGGCAGAAATAATGAGTAAGGAATAGATACAAGGAGTTACCACAAAAATTTGAAGAAAGGGAAAAAAATAAAATTAAAAATGAAAGTATGAAAAGGAAGAAAGAAGGCAAAATGGAGTAAGAATAAGGAAGAGTAAAATATGAATTTTAAGATAAAATAAATCATAAAAAATAGAAAAACATTGAAGAAAAGGAAAAGATGTTAAAAAGCCATGCAAAGAAAAACAATGCAAATAATGAAAAAGAACAAGGTAAAATACATCTCAGCAGAGTTTAGTACTTGCCTGCTGGGTTCTCCTTCCGGATATGACTCTGGTGTTATCTGAAGCTGGTGTGAGTCAATGTCAGATGCTGTTCCCATCTAGCCCCAAGCAGCCTGTTCTCAGCTACAAGCGATTCAGTCTGTGACTGTCTCTTTCAGGCTTGGCTCCCTCCAGGATGGTCCTCACTGCTCTGCCCTACTGGCTTCCTATCAGCACAGGGCCAGGGGTGGGTCATCTAACAACTGCAGGCATCACAGGTAATGCCTCCCCTTGCATCTCCGCGGTCCTGCCATTAGTCTTAGCCTAGCCACTGACCCATGTGTTTCTGAGAGGGCTTCTGGTGGGTGCAGTCAGGAGGATGGGACCCCTGGATCTCCCTTGGTAGCAGCTCTTCAGACTTCAGGGATGATGGTGGGTGTGTTTCCCCACCCCTGTGCCACATGTCTTGATCTGTCCCAGATTATTTCCAGTAGTGTATAGTTTTTATGAGTTAGCTTTCCATTTCAAGTGAGGGGCCCATCTGTGTAAAAGGATCAGCTCTTTCCTGTTTGGAATTGATGGTAGGTCTGTATAAGATCCAAGGCTCCCTGAGGTCAGACTCCCTCTTTCAGCCTCTCTGCCCTTCCCCGTGGTTTCTCTCCAGAGCCTTTTGACGAGGGCGTGTAAGGTGATACCAGGTCTGTTGAAATAGGGCTAGAAGGTTTTCACTTTTTGGGGATTTCAGTCTGTAGTGCACTCAGTGAGGGGCGAGTAGCTTCTACTCAGAGCCAACCTCTTCAGCCTTTGCCAGAGAATCAGGCTCTTGCTTCTTCAGGGGGGCTCACTGTTGGTTCAGGATGAGTACATTCATCTTTCTTTTTTGAAAGAGTGGGTTAAGCAGCTCTGAGCTTTAGGGGATGGACCAAAAGGACCTCCCATTAGGGTTGGGGCAAGACAGTACTGCAGAAAGGGACTAAATTTTCTCAATCTAAGACCTTAGTAGTAGTTTAAGCTTCCTGTCCAGCTTCCAGGTGCTATCTCCTCTAAACTTTTCACATTTTGAGACTCCTCATTTGCATTTTCTCTTTTTCACCTCTGTGGAAGTGCACTCACTTCCTGGAAGGAATATTACCTGGAAGGACTGTTCTGTGGAGTTTCCCCATTGGATCCAAAAACTGTTTTGTTTAATCTCTAAGTATTTTGGGATTTTTCCAGTTGTCTTTCTGTTATTGGTTTCTAGTATAATTCCATTTTGGTGTGAAAGCAGACATGGTATGATTTCTCTTCTTTAAATTTTTTAAGCTGTGTTTTATGACCCAAAATGTTGTCTATATTGGTAAATAATCTATATGATCTTGAGAAGAACATGTAATCCATGTAATCTGCTGTTAATAGATAGTCTATAGATACTAATTATATCCTGTTGATTGATGTTGCTGTTTAGTTCAACAATGTCTGTACTGTTTTTCTGCCTGCTGAGTCTGTTCATTTCTTCAAAAAGGAGTGTTATAGGGGATTCGTCTGTTTCTCTTTTCAGTTCTACCAGTTGTTCTCTCATAGCTTGATGCTCGATTTTTAGATATAAACAATTAAAACCTATTATATACAATTAAGAATTATTATATCTTTTTGAAGTATTGACCCTTTTATCATTAGGCAATGCCCCCTTTATCTCTGATAACTTTCTGAGCTTGAAGTCTGTTTTAAAATTAATCTAACTCCCAGTTTCTTTTGATTAGTGTTAGCTGGGTATATGATTTTTCACCTCTGATTAATCTATATGTGTCTTTATATTTAAAGTGGGCTTCTTATGTACAACACATAGTCAGATCTTTCTTTTTGATCCACTCTGACAAACTCTGTCTTTTAATTGGTGTATTTAGATCGTTGATGTTTAAAGTGGTGATGAGGGGACTACTGATTCCCTCATAGTACCATCCCCACAAAGGTAAGTAATTGTTAATATAGTTAGATTAATATCTACCATATTTGTTACTCTTTTCTTCTTGCCCTTGTTCTTCATTTGTATTTTTGTCTTCTAGATGTCATATTTTTTTTTGGTTTAATTGAGCATTTTATATAACTCCATTATATCTCTGTTTTTTTTAAGGTATATTTTATTGATTATGCTATTATGGTTGTCTCATTTTTTTTTCTCCCCTTTATTCCTCTCCACCCTGCATCACCCCCCACAAGCATCCACTCCCTCCCCCTTAGTTCATGTCCATGGGCCATACATGTAAGTTCTTTGGTTTCTCCATTTCCCAAACTAGTCTTAACCACCCCCTGTCTATTTTGTACCTACTATTTATGCTTCTTATCCCCTGTACCTTTCCCACATTCTCCCCCCACCCACTCCCTGCTGATATCCATGTGATCTCCATTTCTGTGATTCTGTTCCTATTCTAGTTGTTTGCTTAGTTTTTTGTTTGTGTTTTAGGTTCAGTTGTTGATAGTTGTGAGTTTGTTGTCATTCTACTGTTCATAGTTTTGATCTTCTTTTTATAAGATAAGTCCCTTTAAGATTTAATATAATAAGGGCTTGGTGATGATGAACTCCTCTAACTTTACCTTATCTGGGAAGCACTTTATCTGCCCTTCCATTCTAAATGAGAGCTTTTCCTGAAGAGAGTAATCTTGGATGCAGGCTCTTGCCTTTCATGACTTTGAATACTTCTTTCCAGTTCCTTCTTGCCTGTAAGGTTTCTTTTGAGAAATTAGCTGATAGTCTTACGGGAACTCCTTTATAGGTAACTGTCTCTTTTCCTCTTGCTGCTTTTAAGATTCTCTCTTTACCTTCGATCTTGGGTAATGTAATGATGATGTGTCTTGGTGTGTGCTTTCTTGGGTCCAACTTCTTTGGGACTCTCTGAGCGTCCTGGACTTCCTGGAAGCCTATTTATTTTCCCAGATTGGGGAAATTCTCCTTCATTATTTGTTCAAATACGTTTTCATATTCTTGCTATTCCTCTTCTCCTTTTGACACCCCTATGATTAGGATGCTGGAGCATTTAACATTGTCCCAGAGATCCCTCAGCCTCTCCTCAATTTTTTGATTCTTGTTTCTTCATTCTGTTGTGGTTGAATGTTCCTTTCTTCTTTCTGTTCCAAATCATTGATTAGAGTCCCAGTTTCCTTCCCATCACTGTTGGGTCCCTGTATATTTTTCTTTATTTTACTTTGCATAGCTTTCTCTTTTTCCTCCATTTTGTGGCCACACTAAACCATTTCTGTGAGCACCCAGATTACTTGTGTTTTGAACTGTGCATCTGATAGGATGGTTGTCTTTTCATCACTAAGTTTTATTTTTGGAGACTTGATCTGTTTTTTCATTTGGGCCACATTTCTTTGTCTCAGTACACCAGTTACATTGTAAGGGGTGGAGCTTTAGGTATTCAATAGGATAGGGAAACCCACTTCATTGCCTTGTGATACTGTATGTGGGGGTGGGGTCAGAGAGGAAAAAATGAGGCTTGCTAATCTCTCTGCAGGCTTTCAGTCATTTCCCCTGTTACCCACAAGCAAATTGGGCCCTTCTGGTGCTGATTCCCAGGTGGATAGGTTTGTGTACATTTTGGGACCCTGTAGGTCTCTCCAACAAACTTTCTTGTGAGTCTGGGAGTTTCTCTTCCTGCCTCAACCTCCACAGGTTTTTATAGCCAGGGATTTAGAAGCTTCATTTTCCTGTAGTGGAATGCTAGATTTCGCAGTTGTCTCATTCCCCAGTTCTTCCCATTTTATCTACAGACAAACGTGGCACTGCCAGGTCTGTCAGCTGCCACCTCACTGGGTCCTCCAGCTGCTGCCTTGCCATGAGTCCTCTCTCCCTCCAGCTGCCTGTCACTGTCTCCACTCCTCCTACCAGTCTGGATGAATGTTTTTTCTTTAACTCCTTGTTTGTCAGACTTCCCCTATAGTTTGATTTTGTGGCAGTTCTGTTTTTTTTTTTTTTTTAATTTGTTGTTGTCCTTCTTTTGGTTGTGTGAGGAGGTGAAGTGTATCTACCTATGCCTCCATTTTGGCTGGAAGTCCTCTGTCCCTCCTTTCTTAGCTTATCAATGATATTTCTTTTTTTAACTTTAAAGTGGTTGTCATTGAATTTGAAGTGTATATTTAAAACTAATCCAAGTCCACTTTCAAATAACATTGCACCACTTCTTGGGTAGTACAAGTACTTTGTAATTTGAAATATACCTAATTCTTCCTATCTATCTCTAGTGTCATTCATATGATTCATTTCATTTCTACATAAACATATGTAGATATATATGACAACATATATTGCTGTTATTATTTAAAAAATATTATCTGTCCTTAAAAAACTAAAAATAGAACTGTCTTTTGACCCAGCAATTCTACTGCTGGGATTATATCCTAAGAATCCCAAAACACCAATTCAAAAGAACCTATGTACCCCAATGTTCATAGCACCACAATTTACAACAGCCAAATGCTGGAAATAGCCTAAGTGCCCATCAGTAAATGAGTGGATCAAAAAACTGTGGTACATTTACACAATGAAATGCTACAGCACAGGAAGGAAGAAGGCACTCCTACCTTTCAGAACAGCATGGATAGAACTGGAGAGCATTTCACTAAGTGAAATAAACCAGGAGGTGAAAGGTAAATACCATATGATCACCTCTAAGTGGAACCTAATGAACAGAACAAGCAAGTGAGCAAAACAGAACCAGAGACATGGAAATAAAGAACAAACTGAGATTGACCAGAGAGGTTGGGGGAGGGAGAAAATGAGATAAAGAGGGGGAAGGGTCTAGTCAATGAACATGTATAAAGGACCCAAGGACCAGGACAATGAGGGAAAGGATTGAATGTGGGAGAGGGATGTGGGCAGGGAAGGGGAGAGTAATAGGGGAAAATGGGACAGTTGTAACTGAACAATAATTAAAAATAAATAAAAATAAAAATATAGTTCAAGGCAAAAAAAGAATCAAATCATGAGTGGTTTCCAGTTTTTGGTTCAGCATGTAAAAAGTTTAGATGTTGCCTTTGCATTCTAATAACAAGTTTAATGCTAAATGAACTGATAATCAACAACTCTTCTTAGATCTATTAAGGGAAGGGAGATCACTGGACAAATCAATCCCTCCAAAAATGGATACCAAAAATCACAATTTACCAGAGCTCAAACTCACAAGTAAAAAACCTTCACTGGAAGCATTTGTGAGAATTAAAAATTCCAGAGGCACCTATTCATGACAAGGAGGAGACATACTTTGTTGTGTTTTACCACCATGAGCTAGCTTTCTCACATCTTCACAATGAATGGTGGAGATGGAAATAAAGAATAAACTGACAGTTACCAGAGGGGAGAGGGCTGGGGATAGTGAAGGAAAGAAAGGGAATATGTACAAAGGACCCTTGGACAAGGACATTGGGGTGGGGAGCAGCAATTGGACAGGGCAGTGAGCAGCAATGATGGGGGGTGCAGAGAATGGGGACAACTATAATTGAACAATAAGAAAAAGAGGAGTTAAAAAAAATTTTTTTTAAAGTCCCTCAGGGATCCCAGCATGAGCAAGGGAAAAGGAAGCATTTTGAAACACACCAGAGCACTCTGTTCTTCTTAACATGGCCTGCCAATCAGGAAAAACCAATTAACAAAACCTAACCTGATGGAATTTTATTAATTCCTAACCTACCTAGGGGAAAAGAAATACCCAACTCCAGCCAACTGTAGCCATCCATTCTGCCTCACATAGAGAGTAAAAAACTGAGAAACACTTGTGAAGTTCAGTCTAGGGTCACAGACTACCAAAAGACTGAGATCTAATATAAGACTATAAAATACTTCCTCTCCCCTCACACCTTATCACTCCATGACTAAAGAACTATTTATCTTATTTCCTTTTACCCAGTATATCATGTCTGCCTTGCAACAAAAAATCACAAGGCACACTAAAAATATGAAGAGGTAGAACAAGCATCAGAACCAAAGTCAGAGATGGCAGAAATGTTGAAACTATCAAACCAGTAATTTTTAAAACTATGATTACTATGATAAGAGCTTTAATGGAAAAAGTAGACAACATGTAAGGACAGATGATGTAAGCAAAGAGATAGAAATTCTAAGAAATAATCAAAAAGAAATTCTAAGAAACAATA
The DNA here is from genome assembly GCA_004026545.1 of Mormoops blainvillei. Lineage (NCBI taxonomy): Eukaryota > Metazoa > Chordata > Mammalia > Chiroptera > Mormoopidae > Mormoops > Mormoops blainvillei. Next base: position 120,850 of record PVJD01001384.1, on the reverse strand, counting down.
AAAGAACACTGTTACAGGCATAAAGAATACCTTTGATAAGCTCATTAGTAGTCTAGACACAGATGAGGAAAGAATCTCTGAGCATGAGGATATGACGATAGAAACTTACAAAATTAAAAAGCAGAAAAAAAAAAAGGACTGGAAAAAAGCAAAATATCCAGAAGCAGTGGAAAAACACTTTTTTTGTGTAACAGTACATTATACAAAAGGTGTAACATGCAAAAATGAGGATATCAAAAGGAAAAGAAAAAGAAAAAGAAAAAACACCTGAAGCAATGACTCAGAATTTTTTAAAATTACGATCAGATGCAAAACCACAGACCCAAGAAACTCAAAATCTCCACATAAAGCCACATTGTATTTCAACTTTAGAAAATCAAAGATAAAGAAAAAATCTTGAAAGAAGTCAGAGGAAGAAGCAACATACATATAGTATAGCAAAAATAAGAATTACATCAGACTTATCAGAAATCATGCAAGCAAGCATGATTTGAAGTGTTGACAGAAGAAAACCATCTACCTAGAATTTTGTAACACAAAAAATTACCCAAAAGTTAAAGAGAAATAACTTTCTTAGAAAGACAAGTATTGAGGGAATTTTTGCAAGTATACCTACCTTGCAAAAATGTTAAAAGAAGTTCTATGGACAGAAGGAAGATGATATAGGTTAGAACTTGGGATCTACTTAAAGAAAGAAAGAATATGAAAGATGATTTAGTGAGGGTAAAGTTAAAAAGTTTTTTCTTATTTTAAAAAATTAAAAAAATTGTTATTAAATTGCAGTTGTCTCCATTTTTCACCTGTTATGCTCCCATTCCCTGCCTACCCTGCCTCACACATTCAATCCTCCCCTTCATTGTCCTTATCCATGGGTCATTTAATACATGTTCCTTGATTGACCCTTCCCTTTTATTCCCCCATTGTCCACCTCCCCTGGACCCTCCGGTCACTGTTAGTTTGTTCTTTATTTACATGTTGCTTGTTCTATTTTGCTTGCTTGTTAGTTTTGTGGTTAGGTTCCACTTATGGATGAGGTCATTATGGTATTTGTCTTTCTCTGCCTGGCTTATTTCACTTAGCATAATGCTCTCCAGTTCCATCTGTGCTGTTGCAAAATGTAGAAGTTCATTCTTTCTTTCTGTTGCATAGTATTCCATTGTGTATTGTACCACAGTTTTTTTAATTCACTCATTCACTGATGGGCACTTAGGCTATTGCCAGCACTTTGCTATTGTAAATTGTGCTGCTATGAACATTGGGCTGCATAGGTTCTTTTGAATTGGTGTTTCAGGATTCTTAAGGTATAATCCCAACTGTGGAAGAGCCAGGTCAAAAGTCAGTTTCATCTTTAGTTTTTTGAGGAAATTTCATACCATTTTCCACAGTAGCTGCACACATCTGCATTCCCACCTACAGTGTACTAGGGTTCCCTTTTCTCCACAACTATGCTAGCACTTGATGCTTATTGATTTGATTATGATGGACATTCTTACTGGTAGGAAGTGCTATCTCATTGTGGTTTTAATTTGCATCTCTCTGATGGCTAGTGATGCTGAGTGTCCTTTCATATGTCTCTGGGCCCTGTGTATGTCCTCCTTGGAGAAGTGTCTGTTCAGGTCCTTTGCCCATTTTATAATTGGATTGTCTTCCTTGTGTGGAGTTGTATGGTTTCTTTTCTGTATTTTGGAGATGAGACCCTTGTCAGAGGTATCATTGACAAATATATTTTCCCATATGGTTCCCTTTTCATTTTGCTGTTGTTTTCTTTAGTCATGCAGAAGCTTTTTAATTTGAGGTAGCCCCATTTTTTATTCTTTCCTTTATATCCTTTGCTCATGGGGACATATGGGAGAAAATATTGGTGCATGGTATATCTGAGATTTTCCTGCCTGTGTTCTCCTCTAGGACTCTTATAGTGTTGCAACTTATATTTAAGTCTTTTACCCATCTTGATTTTATCTTGGTGTATGGTGTAAGTTGGTGGTCTAATTTCATTTTTTTGCATTTATCTGTCCAGGTCTCCCAGCACCATTTGTTGAAGAGCCTCTTTTTACTCCATGTTATGTTCTTGCCCCCTTTGTCTAATATTAATTGACCATAGACACATGGGTTTATTTCTGCCTCTCTGTTCTGTTCCATTGGTCTATGCATCTGTTATGCTAGTACCAGATGGTTTTGATTATAGTGGCCTTGTAATATAGTTTGATATCAAGTATTGTGATCCTTCATACTTTGTCCTTCTTTCTCAAAATTGCTGAGGCTATTTGGGATCTTTTATGGTTCCCTATAAATTTTTGAAATATTAGTTGTATGTCTTTGAAATATGTCATTGGTATTTGATAGGGATTGCATTGAATCTGTAGATTGCTTTGGGTAGTAGGGACATTTTAATGATACTAATTCTTCTAATCCATGAATATGATATATGCTTCCATTTATTTGTGTCTTCCTTAATTTCCTTCTTCAGTGTTGTGTAGCTTTCTGAGTACAGGTCTTTTACCTCTTTGTTTAGGTTTATTCCTAAGTATTTATTTTTCTTGTTGCTAGAGTAAATGGGCTTTTCCCCTTAATTTCTGTTTCTGATATTTCATCATTGTGTACAGAAATGCCTTCGATTTCTGAATATTGATTTTGAATCCTCCCATTTAGCCAAATTAATTTATTAGGTCAAGTAGTTTTTTGGTGCACTGAATAGTGTTTTTAATGTACACTATCATGTCATCTGCAAACAGTGACATTTTTGCTTCTTCTTTTCCTATTTGGATGCCTTTTATTTCTTTTTCTTGTTGATCACTATAGCTAGTGATTACTGTACTGTATAGAATAGAAGTGGTGAAAGTGGATACCCTTGTCTTGTGCCTGATCTTAATGGGAAGGTGAAGGCTTTTAGTTTTTGCCCATTAAGTATGATGTTGGCTGTAGGTTTCTCATACATGGCATGTATTGTATTGAGGTATGCTCCCTTTCTTATTGTTCTTTTGTACTGAGTTGAGTATGTTGTAGGCAACATCTATGTGGGTCATGTTTTCTTATCCATTCAGCTACCCTATATCTTTTTGTAGGAGCATTTAATCCAATTACATTTAATATTACCACTGAAAGGTACTTATTCATTGCCATTTTTCCTTTTGTACCTGTGGTCCTCTCTCTCTTACTCTATACCTTCATCTTCTTAAAGCATTACCTTCAACATATCTTGCAATGCTCATTTGGTGGAGGTGTATTCTTTTATCCTTCTGTCTGGGAAACTCCAAATTTTGCTTTCCATTTTAAATTAGAGCTTTCCTGCATAGAGTAGTCTTGGTTGAAGGCTTTTGGGATTCATTACTTGTAATATTTTTTTCCACTCCCTTCTGTCTTGTGGTGTTGCTGTTGAGAAATCAGCTGCTAGTCTTGTCAGGTCTCCCTTGTATGTTATTACCTGTTTTTCTCTCTTGCTGCTCTTAAGATTCTTTTTTTGTCTTTAAATTTGGAATTTTAATTATGATGTGTCTTGCAGTAGGCTTCTTTGGGTTCATCTTGACTGGGACCCTCTGTGCTTCCTTAACTTACATGCCTTTTCCCTTCTCCAAGTTACAGAAGTTTTCTGTCATTATTTTTTCAAAGTTTTTCTATCCCTTGCCCCTTTTCTTCTCCTTCTGGTATTCCTTTGATGTGAATGCTTTATGTTTCATATTGTCCTAAAGTTCCCTTAAACTATCCTCATACTTTTTGAGTCTTTTTTCATTTTGTTACTCTGCTTGATTATTTCTTTCTACCTTATTTTCCAGCTCACTGATTAGGTCCTCTCCTTCATTCAACCTGCTTCTAATTCCTTCTAGTGTTTTTTTTCTCTCGATATTAATAGTAGTAGGAATAGAACCGAGGCAAAGAAAGGGAGAGAACAAAATTTAAAATGTAAGTAAAACATGGGAGGACAATGGCAAAGATGGAGTATGAGATGGAAAAGTATACTATCAGGTTTGAAGTAAAACTAAAAAGGTGTTGGATCAATGGAAGCAAAATTACAGAAAAACCACAGCAGGCTCAATAGCAACTACAGATGAATTAAATTTAATAAAGGTGGAAAGGAAATAAGAATATTGCACAAAAAGGAAGTGAGTATGAAACATCTACAGTAAAGAAAAATGACTTTGAGAGGTTGGGGGAAAAAACTAATAAGAGTAAGAAATAAAGCCCAGGCTACGAGATGGAAAAAAAGTTAAAATCACTCACTCAACCAATCAGGGACAGGGGGAAAGCAAAGTGGAGTAAGACAGGGGGAGAGTATCCTATGAGACTTAAAGAATGAACAATTAGTGAACAAATAGGAGTTCCATTGGAAGGGTACAGCAATAACCATGGTATTTTGCTCAACTAGCCACAGTTTATAGTGGGGGAAAGGAAATAAAACTATTATAAGGTGCAAAAAGAATGTGAGATATCTTAGAAAGAAGAGTGCTAATGCGGGGTTAGATGGGGGAGAAATAGTGAGTGTAAGGGATAGGAGCATGGCATAGTGTGAGAGAAAATGAAGTTTACAACAATAACAAGAAAGGTCAGGAAGATGGCAAAATGGTTGAAGACCAAGGAAGGGTGCTGTGTGGGATTTGGAATAACAGTATTATGAAAAAAGTATATAACCTGAATAAAAACAATAAGAAATAAAAGACCAAGAGTAGCCCTGGCTGGTGTGGCTCAGTGGATTGAGCACTGCACTGCAAAGCAAATGGTTGCCGGTTCAATTCCCAGTCAGGGCACACGCCTGGGCTGTGTGCCAGGTTCCCAGTAGGGGGCACGCAAGAAAACACCACACATCAATGTTTCTCTCCCTTCCTTCCCTTCTCTAAAAATAAATAAATAAATAATTAAAAATCATTAAAAAAAGACCAAGAGTAGTGAGTGATTTGGAATATGAGTGAAGTGAAAGAAGAAAAATTAAAATGTTATATGAAAGGAAGCACAAAACTAAAAACAACAACCTCCCCCCACCAAAAAAAAAAGAAAAAGGGAAGAATAAAAAAAAATCATGCAAATTCTGATGTAAAGCAAGGTTTAATTTCTCTCAGCTGTTGGTGTTCACCTGCTGACTTCTGGATCTGTCTTTAGTTTTCTCTCAGATCCGGGACCTCAGGTGGATAGTCCAATTTCTGTCAACACTGCCTATATCTCCTTCTCCTGACTCTAGAGGGAGCTTCTGTTTTGACGGAGAGGGTGAGTTCTCTATGTCCTCCCTGGGAGGCACTCTTCATTCTTCTGCAAAAATTGTGGGTATGGTTCCTCTGCCCCTACACTTCCCACCTTAGTCTGTCCCAGTTTATTTCCAATGTGTAGTTTCTGCTTAAATAACTGTCCATTTCACACGGGGCAGGGGGTCGTCTGTGTAAGAGCATCATCTCACTCTTGCTTGGTTTAGTCTGCAGCTCTGTGAGCAAGCGAAGTCTGGATGGCATCCTAAATCCTCCTTAATTGCCTGTTTTGCTGACGTCAGTGAAATAGGGCCTTAGGGCCCAGTGTACTTTGTCTTCCTTTTGGGGGTTCAAAATGGGCCCTTTTAGGCATTAACCTTGTTGTCTTACTCTTGCAGAAACCACCCCCTGCTGGTTGTTAAGCCTGCTTCAGATCTTCTCCTGCTCCTGCAGGAGGAGGGAGCTGGGCTCTATTTTCCCTTTCAGGTGCTTCCATGAAGGAGGAGGCTGGGTCTGGCCTACAATAATCACAGGTGCAGTTTACAGCCCACTTCCCTCACAACATTCTGTGGCACACACTCTCCACTCTGTGCCACTGTGCTGGGTGGGGCCAAAAATACACCTTGCTTTGCACCCCTTTGATCCATCTACCAGGTGCTCTGACTGGGAGCAAATCATTCCCACAATGGGAATGTTGGCCAGGCAGCTGTGCACGTGTATGTTCCCTGCCCAGCATGCCTCAGGTCCCCTTTTGAAGAAAGTCTCTGTGTACACCGCTGCCACACCAAACCACTGCCCCACTTTCCACACACTCCAATTCTCTGGCAGTTCAGTCAGGGCCAGGCATGGCCCTCCTCTTCCACCAGCTCCAGGTGCAGCCAAAATCCCTCCTACCCTCTGGCACTGTCCTGGCAGGTGACCACTGCCCCAGCTAGTATGCACCACCAGCTGAGTGCATGTGTGCAGCCGGTTTCTTCCCCAGCTTTGTGAATTCAAGCTGCTCCTTGTGCAGGTCTGTGGTCTCCCTGCCCTGGGAGGGGAGGGAGCGGCTAGGCTGCTATTCCTGACTGGGCTTTCTTCCAATGTTGTCCCTGTGGCAGTTCTAGTTTCTGGCTCTACGAGGGGGACTTTCCCCATTCACCTATGAAACCTCCTTACTGCCCATTTTGAAGCATCCTCTTCATACTTTGGCTTCCAAACTTAATATCAGCTAAGATTCTGTTGACTGTTCACTTTGTTTTCTGGATGATTAGCTAAGTGTCTGAGTCAGGTGCACAAGCAAGTGGGCTCAGCTCCCATCTATTTCACCACCTTCTTCAGAGATTTAGATTTTTAACAATATAAAAACAGATGTGCACCAATGAAATACTTTAAAATTCAATGAATACATTACCTAAAAGAGTCTAAGTTAGTTCAAGAGCAATTTTAATAGCATAATCAATAAAATATACCAAAAAATAAAAAAGAGAAAAATATTAATTTTAATTACCACTTCAACTAATAATAATAATAATTGTAAAATCATTACCATTTCCTTTCAGTATGGTTACAAATCTCTTCTGAACCTTTTTTGAACATGAAGTATGATGGAATTGACTAATACTAGATGTGGAAATAAACTTATTCATTCTGGGAGAGTTTGAGAAGGAGGCTGACCAGTTCATGTGGATGTGCTTGTAATGTTGTTTAGCATGTTGTTTAGGAAGGAAAGATTCATGTTTCCTAGACTAGATAGATTGCTGACCTTGATTGGAAAGGTACTTCAAGACTTAAAGCACCTACTCTTAATATTTTAGGTTTTCCTCCTGATCACACCAATAATATATGCTTGTTATAAAAAAATTCAAAAGAGCACAGATATGTGTAGCTTAGAAACTAATAGACTCCTGCTATCTTTTATCTGCCTGCTGGCCACTCCTGGGTAGCTCCTGTTAACTTACATATATTTTTACAAACTTTCTCAGGTATGTTGTGATAGTTACTAAATTACAATTATTATTGGATGTATTAATATATCATAAAGGCAGTCAGGTACTAACTTTTTCACTAATGGTATTCTGCACATTTTTTGTTAGTCTTATAGATAATAAGTTCATTTAAAAAACTGCATATTAGGTCATTATTTATTTTAACAACTTGCCATAGTTTATTTTTAACAATTGTTTTTTTATTAAATATCTTCTGTTCTATTGTTTTTACTCTTAGAAACAATGTCAAAAAGAATATCTTTGTTGATGCATGCAAGTATTTCCTTAGAAAAAATTCTGCAAGTAGAATAGCTGTGTTAAAGGATGCACATTTTCAATTTTTATAAGTAGCGACAAATTACCCTCAAAAGGCTCATACCAATTTAACTTCTGTTTACAGTTTAATAGTGAGCCCCAGTTATTGTCAATCTCTTAAAATTAATTTAATAGGTAAAAATTTTTAAATTGTTTTTAAGTTTTATATATTATTACAATAATAACACATTGCAATATTTTAAGAGTAAATGTAATTTTACTCTTAGTGAGGTTAAGCATTTTTTATTAAGTATATTTTATTTGTTATGCTATTACAGTTGTCCCATTTTTTCCTGTTTTCCTCTGCTAGGTACCCCCATTCCCTCCAGCAATCTTCACCTTTAATTCATGTCCATGGGTCACATATATGAGTTCTTCGGCTTCTCCATTTCTTATACTATCCTTAACATCCATCTATCTATTTTGTACCTACCAATGATGCTTCTTAATCCCTGTACATTTTCCCCCATTCTCTGCCTTCCCCTCCCCACTGAGAACCTTCCATGTGATCTCCATTTCTGTGATTCTGCTCCTATTCTAGTTGTTTGCTAGTTTTTGTTTTTTCAGATTGCTTGTTTGTAATTAAAACAATGTATTGAGTACAATATCTAGATAGTTAAGTTCTTTACTGACTTGCTAGTTTAATTTTTACTTGTTTTATTCTCAATAAAAATTTAAGGAACTAAAATTAGATGACTCTTTTTCAATTTATAAATTAACTAAACAAAACATGTAATTGATCTTGTTCTGGGTGTTCGTTGACATTGTTCATATATGCCTATAGCTGGTGAATAAACTGAATAAGCTGAAAATAACTTGATAAAGTTGAATTCATCTGATAATCTATGTGTTATCAACATAACATCCCAGAGTTATGAAATATTAATTTGATTGTATTGACAATATGGTAAAAATCTGGATGTAAACTGAAAATTTAGTTTGACAATCTACATACCACCAAAAAATATGTATCTTGGTTTTATGTAAGTGTGTCACTTTTCTCTTCAAAATTCTTTGTCCTCTTTCTGAATCTGCCTGTCCGTATTTACTGTTCTTCACTGTGCTTGATAGGAAATAATTTATGCATTTTTCCCTCTCCCTGTAAAAATTTATTTAAGTTTCAAGATTTGAGATTATTATTTCCTGAGCAGACTGATTAACTATGTATACATTACTGTTTTGAGAGAAAATTGAGGTAGGCTATCTTAGCTAGTCTGTACTTTAGTTTATTAATATGGCTCCAGCACTGATAACTAGCTATTGGCTACAACTGTTTGAAAACTAATTGAATCTGGTAAGAGCCCTAGTGTATGTAGGGGTCAGTCTTCCCTAGTCATAGCTAAGGCAGCTTGTTTCACCTCACCATCTGTGCTGAAGTCCAAGATTCACTCACAACTGTGTACTCCTTTTTCTCTATATCCACAGCATCTTTTTCCTCCAGGCTGTGTACAATTAAGGAACAAAGGGAAGACATAGTTGGAGCCTCCACTCATTTGTTCTTAACTTAGGTACTAAGATGAACAGTCTCAGACGTTTGCATTGGCTATTCCCCTGTTTCCTTATCAATATAAAAACTTTTTGCTCTAAAACTTTACCTCAGTTCCTACAGTTCACCTCTCATCAATTCTGATTGCCCAGCGAACCCATTCACTTTGTCATTTCCTCCCTGTAACAGTTCCTTGTACCTCTATATCTCCAAAGGGAGCCATTTTCTCCCTCAATGTCATTCTAAAGTCACCTCCCACTGAAGTATATTCTAATAAAGGGACTCAAGGAAGACACTGGGTCCTGTCTTCTGTGTGAACCCTAACCATGGGCCAAGCCCCACCACATTGGTTCACAAACCACTTAGCATATTAAATCATTCCTGTTTCTTTTTTTAAATTAAATTTATTGGGGGATAACATTGGTTAATAACATTATATAAATGTCAAGTCTACAACTTTATAACACAACATCTGTATAACCTCCTGAGGTCATCTCCTTCCCATTTCTGTTTCTAATTACCTACTTTTCACTTCAGTTACTCTTTTCTGTATTGATTCATTTGTTCATGAGTTTATTTATTCTTGAGATATTTATTAAGCTCCAAAAAGTACATAGGGCCCTGCTAAGTCCCCCTGGGATGAAGGACATTAATAAAGGAACAGGGAAAAGTTATCTCACCTTTATTTAAGGAATTTTCAGTCTAGATGGAACCCAGGAATTTATTTGCAGAAAAGTTGATACTACATATGATTAGGTGATATATTTTTGGTACAATTTGGTATAAGCAATATGTGCTTGGAATGTCAGAAAATAGAAACATTTCCTTTATTGGGAAGGTGGGGTTGAGAGGTAGGTGTGTAAAACAGTTGGCCTTGAAACATGAATAAGATTTGAGAGGCAGGAAGAATGAGAGAATTCTACAAGGGAGGAAGGAGATATGGTAGGTAGACCCAACCTGATGGTGTGGACAGGATTTGTAGAGACATGGCACTTGGGTATGAGACCCAGCAGTCATTTGTTTGAGGAGCCCATGGGCAGTACTTATTCTAGCCCTCCTATTCTTTTCATAGGAATATTAAAATTTTTTTAAGTTAAGTTATCAACTACAAAAAAGCAGGTATAGCCACATTTATATATAACAAAATAAATTTCAAGATAACAAGGTAAAAAGACACAAAATGGACATTTTATAATGATAAATGGGACACTACATCAAGGAGCCATATCACCTTAATATTTATGCACCCAATCAGGGATCACCAAAATATATAAAACAACTGCTAACAGACCTAAAGGAAAAAACTGACAAAAACACTGTCATACTTGGGGATCTTACTACTCCACTGGCAGCTCTTGACAGATCATCCAAACAGAAAATCAATAAAGAAATATTGAACTTAAATGACACATTACACCAAATGGATATAATTTACATTCACAGAACCTTTCATTCCAGAACAGCAGGTTATACATTCATTTCCAGTGCACAAGGAACATTCTTAAGGATAGACCATGTATTGGGTCAAAACAAAAGCCTCAACAAATTAAGAAGATCAACATTATACCAAGCATATTCTCTGACAGTATGCTTTGGAATTAGAAATCAGCTGTAAAAAGGAAGTAAAGAAACCCACAAATATGTGGAGATTTAACACCATGCTACTAATAATAACTGGATCAAAGAGGAAGTAAAAGGTGAGATCAAAAGATGAATAGAGGCAGGAGAATGACAATATGACCTATCAAAACTTCTGGGATTTAGTGAAAGCAGTAATAAGAGGGAAGTTCATATCATTACAGGTGTATCTCAAGAAACAAGAGAAATCCCAAGTAAGCAACCTAACATTACATCTTAAAGAACTAGAAAAAGAGGAACAAAAGAAACCAAAATTGGAAGATAGAAACTAATAAAAATTAGAGCAGTATTGAATAAAAGAGAGAACAGAAAGCCTATACAAAAATTAATACAACAAAGATCTGGTTCTTTGAAAAGGTTAATGGAATTGACAAACCCCTGGCTAGACTCAATGAGGAAAAAAGAAAAAAAAAACATACAAAGAAAATAAAAAATGAAAGAGAAGTTACCAAAGACATAAGAGATATAGAAAAGATCATGCTAGAATGCTATGAAAGGCTGTATGTCGCCAAATTCAATAACCTAGAAGAAATGGGTTAATTCCTAGAAATATATAACCTTTCTAGGCTGAATCATGAATAAGTAGAACATCTAAATAGACCAATCAACAGTGATGAAATTGAAACAACCATCAAAGGCTTGCCCCAAAATAAAAAAGTCCAGGGCCAAATGGCTTCACTAGAGAATTCTATCAAACATTCAAAGAAGTTTTGATATCTATTCTTCCCAAACTTTCCTAAAAAATTCAAGAAGGGGCAATAATATGAGGCCAACACAACCTTGATATCAAAACCTGGCAAAGGTAACACATCAAAAGAGAACTACAGAACAATATTCCTGATGAATACAGATGCCAAAATCCTAAAGAAAATACTAGCAAATCAAATACAATAATACATCACAGTCAAATGGGATTCATTCCAGTGTTGCAATGATTGTTTAACATACACAAATCAATCAACATAATACACCACATTAAAAAAAATAAAGGATAACAATCATAATTTTTATCAATAGATGCAGGAAAAACATTTGATAAGATACAGCATCCACTTATGATTATAACATTGAATAAAATAGGTATAAGAAGGAAAAATATCTCAACATAATAAAGGCTATATGACAAATCCTCAGCTATGTTATACTAAATGGTAAATACATGAAATCTTCTCCTCTAAAATCAGGAGCAAGACAAGAATGTCCACTCTTACCACCCTTAGTCAACATAGCTGTGGAAGTCCTAGCCAGAGCAATCAGGCAAGAGTAAAAGATGAAAGGCATCCAAACTGGGAATAAAGAAGTAAAAATGTCCCTCTTTGCAGATGACATGATTCTGTATATAGAAAACCCTAAAGACTTCAACAAAAAAACTATCTGAAATAATAAACACATACAGTAAAGCTGCAGGATACAAAATCAATGTATAAAAGTCTACTGCTTTTCTGTATACTAACAATGAAATTTCAGAGAAAGAAGTGAAAAAAAATAGAACAAACCCAATTCCTTTTGCAAAAGCAACCAAAAGAATAAAATACCTAGGGATAAGCTAAACAAAAGAGGTGAAGAATGTATATACTGAAAACTAGAAAGCATTACTAAAAAAGATTGAAAGAGGTACAACAAAATGGAAAAATATTTAGTGTTCATGAATTGGAAAAATCAACATAGTTAAAATGGCCATTTTACTAAAAGCAATATACAGATTTACTACAATCTCCATCAAAATCTGAATGTCATTTTTTAAAGAAATAGAACAAAAAGATCATCAGATTTGTATGGAACCCAAATAACCAAGGCAATATTGAGAAAAGAGAATGAAGCCAGAGGTATCACACTACCTGACTTCAAATTATACTGCTAAGCAACAATAATCAAAACAGCATGGTATTGGCAGAAAAACAGGCACACAGACCAATAGAACAGATTTGAGAACCCAGAAATAAAACTACATGTATATAGTCCAATAATTTTTCACTAAGGGACCAAAAACATGCAATGGAGAAAAGAACATCTCTTCAATAAATGGTGCTGGAAAATTGAAAAGCCACATGCAAAAATGAAACTAGATTACAGTTTGTCCCCATGCACAAAAGTTAATTCAAAATGGATCACGGACCTAAATAAAAATTTGATAAAATAAATTATAAAGAAGGAAACATAGCCACTAACATTACAGACCTTGGTTATAGAGAATATTTTATGAATTTGACCCCAAAGGCAAGGGAAGAAAAGGCAAATTAAATGAAAGGGACTATATCAATCTTAAAAGCTTCTGCATAGCAAACAAAACTGACAACAAAACAAAAAGACAACCAAGCAAATGGGAGGTGACATTTGCAAACAACAGCTTTGACAACAGGTTCAAATCCAAAATATAAAAAGAACTCATACAACTCAACATCAAACAAATATACAATAAGAATTAAAAGACAGGTAGATTTCACACACTGACTGGTGTGAAGTGTATCTCATTGTGGTTTTAATTTGCATCTCTAGTGATGCCGAGCATCCTTTCATATGTCTCTTGGTCCTCTGTATGTCTTCCTTGGAGAAGTGTCTGTTCCGGTCCTTTGCCCACGTTATAACTGGGTTTTTTGTCTTTCTGGAGTGGAGTGGTGTGAGTTCTTTATATATTTTGGAGAATAGACCCTCGTCCAAGTTATCATTGATAAATGTATTTTCTCCTATGGTTGGTTCCCTTTATATTTCGCTGATGTTTTCTTTAACCATGCAGAAGCTTTTTATTTTGATGAAGTCCCATGTGGTTATTCTTTCCTTTATGTCCCTTGCTTTAGGGGAAATATTGGTGAAAGTTTTGCTGCATGGGATATCTGAAATTTTCCTGCTTATGTTCTCCTCCAGCCTTCTATGGTGCCATGCTTTATATTTAAGTATTTTATCCATCTTGAGTTGATTTTTGTGTGTGGTGTACGTTGGTGGTTGAGTTTCATTTTTTTGCATGTACCTGTCCAGATCTCCCAACACCATTTATACCACCACCCATGTCAAAATGGCCATCATTAACAAATCAACAAATAACAAATGCTGGTGAGGATGTCGAGAACAGGGGAACCCTAGTGCACTGTTGGTGAGAATGAAGATTGGTTCAGCCACTATGGAAAACAGTATGGAATTTCCTCAAAAAGCTAAGAATGTAACTGCCTTTTGACCCAGTGATTCCACTGCTGTGATTATACCCACAAAATCCTGAAATCCCAATTCAGAAAACCTATACACCCCTATGTTCATAGCAGCACTATTTACAATAGGCATTTGCTGGAAACAGCCTAAGTGTCCATCAGTAAATGAGTGGATCAAAAAATTGTGGTACATTTAGGAAGGAGCGAAGATAGTGGCCTGATAGTTGGGAGCTGAATGCACTTGGTCATGCACCCTACTGGGACACCTAGCTAATCTTCTGAAGAACAAAGTGAACAGCCAAGAAAATCCCAGCTGATGAGACCTTCTGAAGCCAAAGATTGCTGAGGGTGTTTAGAAATGGATGGTAAGGAGAATTTGTAGGCTGATGGGAAGGCCCCTGGGCCCTGCATTGGAGACCATGGCTGCCACGGGAGCTTTGGAGGAGAGCCAGGTTAGTGCTTGAAACTTGGTGGCTCCCCCCTCTCCCAGAGTGGGGAAGTCACAGACCCACTCCAGAAGAGACCTGGACACCTAAGGTCTCTGGAGGGATAAAGATGCATTGGGAGACACATAGCCAGCAGTGTTCCCCTGATGGGACTGTGGTTGCTGGCTGGGAGAATGCCAGAGAAATTGGGGAGCCAGGTGACACCTAGAGATGGGAGAAGTGTTGGGCCACAACTGGCCATGACCCAGATAATCTCTGGACTGGTCAGACAGTAGGGCTGTGTGGAAAGCCGGGCACTTGTTAGGAACAGCAAACCACAACCAAGGGGAATTCACTCAAAAAAAGGCTCTCAGCCACAGTGCAAGGACCTCTCCCATGCAGCAGCTGGGCCAATGAAAAGCATGGAGGGAGTACGTGATTTGCTCCCACTCAGGGCACCTCATGGATTGGTCAAAGGGTGGCAGCATGGGCTCAGAGAGGTAGCAGTACCCAGAAAGGCTTCATTTAATAGGGGAAATAAAATGCCCTAAAGGGACTTTGAGCACACACAGTGCCCAGGCCAACAAAGAGGGAGGTGGAGGGGTGTGATTTACTTCCATTCAGTGCCCCTAATGGACTAATCAAAGGGTTGCACAATGAGGTGGATTATAGGTGCCAGCCTAGTGCATATGCGCAGAGTGTACACAGTGGGCCGCACAGTGCTCTGAGGGTGTGGGCTGGAAACTGGGCACCTGTGAATATTGTATCCCAGACTGAGTCCCCTCCTCAAGGAATCACAATAAATGAAAAAACATGGAACCTAATCCCCTTCTTCCTGCAGCATTCATGAAAACAAGCAAAACCTGCTTGGTAAGTTTAAAGACGGCAGGAAGCATTTTATGTATGTATGTATGTATGTATGTATGTATTTATTTATTTATTTATTGCAAGTGTAAGACAATAATACCTGGAGCTGTGAGGAGACCAAAGACATAGAGAAACAAGTCAGAAGGCTAACAACAACAAATGAGACAAATTCCACTTTACTATCCTTCAGAACTTGCATTTTCTTTTTTATGTTATTTTTATATTTTTAGTTTGTTTTTTATTTCTCTTCCTTCTGTTTAGTTTTTTATTTGTTTGATTTTATTATTTTATCAATTTTCTTTATTACCCCTTTCATATTGCATATTCATTTTTCTTTTTTTACTTCACTCATTCCAATAACACACTACTCTTGGTGTTTTACTTTTTATTCTTTTTATTCAGATTATATATTTCTTATCATATTATTGTTATTCAGTACCACATAGCACCCTGCTCAGGCCTTAATCCATTTCACCATCTTCCTGAGCTTTATTATTATTGTGGTTAACTTTATTCTCTCACACACTATGCCAAGTTTCTATACCTTACTCTCACTATATCTCACCATCTAACCTTGCATAAGTGCTCTGCTTTCTGGAGTCGGCTCACCTTCTTTTTCCCTTCTAATGAAGAGTCCTATCTCTTTTTTACCTTTTAAAAAAGTGGTAGTTGAGTGAAATATCATGGTTATTGCTGTACTTCTCCAAAGGATCTCCTGTCTGTTCTCTACTTCCTAGTAATTTAAATCCCATAAAAACTCTCCCACTGTCTTACTCCATTTCACCTTTTCCCTGCCCTTAATTACACAAGGTAAAGTGGGAGTTGTGAATACCAGTAAACCCACTGGAGGAGAGAACCTACCAACAAAGGAGCCACCAACAGGTAAAATGCAAGTGCAACAAGAGAGCCCAAACAAACTGAAGAAAGCGCAACCCTAGAGCATCCAGACAAGGAGACAAAGAGACTACACCACTAAGTCCAACAGACTCCTACCACAGAAGTTCATCCTATGAACATAGTTGGCAAAGCAGAGCATTGGGGATCACAGAAACAAACAAAAAGAGCCACCCAAAAGGGGGGAACAGAGAAAGAACCCAAAATCAAAAGGAATGGATTTCATGAAATACAACAACATTCAAATCATGGGAATACCAGAAGGGGAAGAAAAGGAGCAAGGGATGGAAACCTTGTTTGAAAAACTAGTGATGGAAAACTTCCCGAACCTGGAGAGGGGGAAAAACCCTGTAAGTTCAGGAAGCTCAGAGGGTCACAAACAAGAGAACCCAAAGAGGCCCACTCCAAGACACATCATAACTAAAATGTCAGATTTTGAACACGAAGAGAGGATTTTAAAAGCACCAAGGGAGATACAAGAAGTAACATACATGGGAGTTCCAAAAATGCTAGCAGCTGATTTCTCAACAGAAACACTATAAGCCAGATGGCAGTGGCAAGAAATATTCCAAGTAATGAAAAGCAAAGGCCTACAACCTAGGCTACTTTACCCAGCAAGGCTCTCAATTAAAATGGAAGGTGAAAAAGGAGTTTCTAAGACAGAGGAAGTCTGAGAGGCTACCCTCCACCAAACCAGCACTGCAAGATGCGCTAAAGGGACTGCTTTAAAAAGAGGAAGAAAAAGAGTGAGGGGGAGAGGAACACAGCTACAGAGGGGAAAATGATTAACCTATAAATTATAATCTTAAATGTTAATGGATTAAATGCTCCTATCAAGAGACATAAGGTAGCTGAATGGATAAGAAAACATGATAAAAAATCACATGATCATATTAATAGATGTCGAAAAATCATTTGATAAGGCACAGTATCCGTTTATGATAAAACACTCAACAAAGTGGGAGTAGGGGGAGCATACCTCAACATAATAAAGGTCCTACAAGGGACTCAACTCAGAAAAAATGACCTACACAGACTGAAAGTAAAGGGCTGGAAAAAGTGTTCCAAGTAAATGAACAGGGTAAAAAAACTGGGGTAGCAATACATGTATCAGACAAAGTAGATTTCAAAATAAAAGGCATAAAAAGAGACACAGGACACTTCATAACACTTAAGGGGAAAATCGATCAAGAAGACATAAATATGGTAACCATATAATCACCCAACATAGGAGCACCGAAATACATAAGGAAAATCTTGGAGGACCTAAAGAAAAATATAGACAGCAGCACAACTGTAGTAGGAGATTTTAATATCTCACTGTCAAAAGTGGATAAACTTCCAAACAAAATATCAACAAAGACATTGCAGCATTGAACAATGCCCTGGATCAAGTGAATTTAACTAATAAATAGAATCTATCATCCCAAATAAGCAAAATACACATTCTTTTCAAATGCACATGGAACATTTTCAAAGATAGACCACACGATAGGACATAAAATGAGCCTCAGCAAATTCAAGAAAATTGAAATCATATGAAGCATTTTCTCAGACTACAAGGGCCTGAAACTAGAAAACAACCTCAAGGAAAAAACTCAAGAACACTCAAACTCATGGAGGCTGAATAGGATGTTATTAAACTGTGAATAGGTTAATAATGAGATCAGGGAAGAAATCAAAAAGGTCCTGGAAAGAAGTGAAAATGAACACAGAACTGTCCAAAACTTACGGGACACAACAAAGGCAGTCCTCAGAGGGAAGTTTATAATGACACAGGCCTACCTAATAAAGATAGAAACATTGCACATATACAACCTAACACTACATCTATAGGAACTGGAGGAACAACAATAAAAAAGACCTACAGTGATTAGAAGGAAGGAAATAATGAAGAGTAGAATTAAATGACATAGAGACTAAAAGAACAATTCAAAAAGATCAATAAATCCAGAAGCTGTTTTTTAAAAAGATAAACAGACTCATGGCATATAAAAACCCTGGACAACATGGTTTCACAGGAGAATTTTACAAAATATTTAACGAAGAGTCAGCTTCTATCCTTTTCAGACTATTCTAAAAAATCCAAGAAGAGAGAAGACTTCCAAACTCTTTTTATGAGGCCAGCATCATCCTAATCCCAAAACCAGATAAAGACACAACAAAGAAAGAAAACTACATGCCAACATTGCTGATGAACGAAGACGCTGAAATCCTCAACAAAATATTTTCAAACCACATCCAGCAATACATTATAAACAGCATACACTGTGATCAGGTGGGATTTCTTCCAGGATGCAAAGATGGTATAATATTCACAAATCAATACATGTAATACATCACATAAACAAAAGGAGGGACAAAAATCACATGATCATATTAATAGATATGGGAAAATTAATGAGGGAAAAATCATTTGGTAAGGTACAGTATCTGTTTATGATAAAACACTCAACAAAGTGGGAGTAGAGGGAGCATACCTCAACATAATAAAGGCCATATACACGAAACTTATAGCCAACACCATACTCAACTGGCAAAAAAAAATCATCTTTCCCACTAAGATCTGGAGCAAGACAAGGGTTTCCACTTTAATCACTTGTGTTCAACATAATATTGGAAGTCCTAGGCACAGTAATCAGACAAGAAAAAGAAAAAAGGGCATCAAAATTGGAGAGGAAGCAAAGCTTTCATTTTGTTCACATGATATTATAGTATATGTAGAAAACCATGTAGACTCCACCAAAAAACTACACAAACTAATAAGTGAATTTTGCAGAACAGTGGAATACAAAGTCAATATTCAGAAATTGAAGGCATTCTTGTATACCAATAATAAAATATCATAATCAGAAATAGGAAAAAAATCCCATTGGCTATAACAAGAAGGAAAATAAAGTACCTAGTAATAAACCTTACAAAGAAGGTAAAAGACCTGTACTCAGACAACTACACAACACTAAAGAAAGAAATTAAGGAAGGTGCAACTAAATAGAAGCACATACCATATTCATGGATTGGAAGAATTAACATCAAAAAGAAAAAAAATAGACGGGGGGCTAAGAATAGTATAGGAAATTCAGAAGCCAAGGAACTGATATGTACAACCCATAAACATGAACTAAGAGGTGTGGGGATGATGGAATGGGGTGAAAGGTAGAGAAGATAAAGGGGAGAAAAAACAGGACAACTGTAATAACATAAACAATAAAGTATACCCAAATATGCCCATACTGTGCAAAGAAATTTATAGACTCAATGCAATCCCTGTTAAAATACCAATGACATATTTCACAGATAGAGAACAAATATTTCAAAAATTTATATGGAACCATAAATGACCCCAAATAGCTGCAGCAACTTTTAGAAAGAAGAACAAAGTCAGAGAGATCACAATACCTGGTATCAATCTATTATACAAGTCCACTGTAATGAAAAGAGTCTGGTACTGGCATTAAAACAGACACATAGACCAATGGAACAGAATAAAGAGACCAGAAATAATCCCATGTCTCTACAGTCAATTAATATTCAACAAAGATGGCAGAAACATAAAATGAAGTAAAATCTGGAGTAAAACAAATGGTGCTGGGACACTTAGACAGCTACATGCAAAAAGGAAACTCTACTACAAACTTATGCCATACACAAAAATAAACTCAAGCTGTATAAAATAATTAAATATAAGTCATGGCACCATAAAAGTCCTAGAGGAGAACATAGGCAGGAAAATCTCAGATATCCCATGCAGCAATATTTTCACCTATATTTCCCCTAGAGCAAGGGACATAGAGGAAAGAATAAACAAACAGACCTCATCAAAATAAAAAGCTTCTGTGCAGCTAAAGAAAACATCAACAAAGTGAAAAAGGACCAAACCATATGGGAAAATATATTTGCCAATGATACCTCATACAAGGACCCGATCTCCAAAATATATAGAGAATTCACACAACTCCACTGCAGGAAGACAAACACTCTAATTAAAAAATGAGCAAAGTGACTTAACAGACACTTCTCCTAGGCAAACATACAGAGGACCCAGAGACATATGAATGGATGCTCAGCATCACTAGGCATCAGAGAAATGCAAATTGAATCACAATGAGATACTACTTCACACTGGTCAGCATGGCCATCATAACCAAATGAACAATCAACAAGTGCTGGCAAGGTTGTGGAAGAAAAGGGAACTCTAATACACTGTTGGTGGGAATGCAGACTGGGGCAGCCTCTGTGGAAAACAGTATGGAATTTCATCAGAAAAGTAAGGTGGAACTGCCTTTTGACTCAGTAATTCCACTGCTGGGATTATACCCTAAGAATCCTGAAACACCAGTTCAAAAGAACCTGTGCTCCCCAATGTTCGTAGCAGTACAATTTACAGTAGCCAAGTGCTGGAAGCAACCTAAGTGCCCATCATGGAATGATTGGATGAAGAAACTATGGTACATTTACAAAATGGAATATTACACAGCAGAAAGAAAAAAGGAACTCATACCCTTCACGACAGCATGGATGGATCTGGAGAGCCTTACACTAAGTGAAATAAGCCAGGCAGTGAAAGACAAAAACCATGTGATGTCACTTATAAATGGAACCTAATCAAATAAAGAAACAAGCAAGAAAAATATAACCAGTGACTCTTTAATAAAGAACTGACAGTAAGCTGAGGGGAGGTGCAAGAGGGATATTGGGGAAAGAAGGGGAGGAATTGTCAAGCAAAATGAATAAAGGCCCCATGGACAAAGCCAAAGGGGATAGGATTGAGGGTAGGATTCAGCGATGGGTGGAGCATGGGGAGTGGTGTGGGGAAAATAGAGACAGCTGCACCTGAATAGTAATAAAAAATTTTGGTACATTTATACAGTGGAATCCTACACAGCAGAAAGAAGGAACCCCTATCTTTCCCTCTAGCATGGATGGAACTGGATAATGTTATTCTAAATGAAATAAGTCTGGCATCAAAGGACAAATACCATATGTTCTTGCATATAAGAGGAACCTAATGAACTAAACAAACAAATGAGCAAAACAGAACCAGAGGCATGGAAATAAGGATAAACAGACAGTGGCCCTGGTGAGGGGGGAGGAGGATGAGGGTGGAGAGAAGGTGAAGGGACTAGTCAAGGAACAAGTATGAACCACCCATGGACATGGACAAAGGGTGGGGATTGGCTCTAGGTGTGGGCAGAGGAGAGTAAAGTGGAAACTTTGGAACAACTGTAATAGAACAATAAAATATTTATTAAAAATAAAAAATAAAGCACAGTTATATTATGAAATCAAACAAAATTGCATGAATTTTTAAAATAAAAAGCTATTATAAAAAAAAAAAAGATGGGAAGAGAACCTGAACAGATGCCTCTCCCAAGAAGACAAATAGCAAACAGATATATAATAGGATGATCAACTTCACTAGCTAATGAGAAATGCAAGTCAAAACTTCTATGAGATCTTACCTCATACCTGCTACGATGGCTACTATCTACAAAATAGTTAATAACAAGTGTTGGAGAGATTGTGAAGAAAAAGGAACCTTTATTCATTGATGGTGGGAATATAAACTGATAAAATCAACATGGGAAACAGTTTGAAGTTTTCTCAAAAAATTAAAACTGCAGTTACCATATGACCTAGAAATCCCTCTTTTGGTTATCTTCGCCCAAAAGTTGAAAACATTTAGTCACAAAAATATATCTACTCCTATGTTTATTGCAGCATTATTCATGGTGACCAAGACATGAAGGCAACCAAAGTATACTTCAACAGAGGATTGGATAAAGATGTGATACATATATACAATGGAATACTACTCAGACATAAGAAACGATGAAATGCTGCCATTTGTAACAACATGGATGGACCTTGAGAATATTATGCTAAGCAAAATAAGTAAGTTAGAAAAAGCTAAGAACCATATGATTTCACTCATATGTGGGATATTGATCTGAAACTCATAGATACACACAACAGTAGGGTGGTTACCTGAGGGAAGAGGGTGTGGAATGGTGGGGGGTAAAGGGGAAAAATATATGATAATGGAAGATAGTTTGACTTTGGGTGGTGGGTGTACAATGCAATGTACACATCATGTATCATAGAAGTATACAACTGAAACCTATATGATTCTATTAACCAATGTCACCTCAATACATTTAATAATAATAAAAATAAGATAAAATAATAATGCAAAAAATTTTATAGGGATTACATTGGTTAATAAAGTTATATAGGCCTCAAGTGTACAATTCTGTATGTGGGGCCTAAAACCAAAAGCATCAAATTAGCAAACAAGACAGACAAAAAAACCCTCACACATACAGACAACAGTATGGTGGTTACCAGAAAGAAAGGGAGGTGTGCAGGTAGTGAAAGGTAGAGGGTAGAGAGTGTATGGTAAAACACAGAGACAGAGAATTTCTCTTCTGCATTCTGATAAATGTTAAGTAATTTAATGTGATTTTCTGTTGCTCTGAGGAGTTAAGCCTCCAAAAATATTTCATCATCTCCATGAAGGCTCATCTGCCTTGAAAAGGACCTTTAAGGTTTGTCGGGGTCCTGATTCCAGTTACTTTCTCATATAACTAGAAATGTTTCATTTATATGTATATATAAACATGAGATTCTTTCTCATGCCTCCCTCCTTGCCGCATTAATATACAAAGTTTAGTTCTTGTATTTAGTTGAGATTTGAAATGATTTTATGTTCAATTATGAGAACTTGATGGCTAATTTCTACCTCTCTAGTTAGCAATTATCATCTCTCTGGCTAAGATCTCTCTCCAGTTCTCTCCCGTCTATCTATCATCTATCTATCCTCTATTCATGCACATATATGTATGTAAATATAAAAACTATGCCCTTATTTTTAGCAAAAATTGGATTAAAATAGTACTTTTTATCAAACTGGTGATAAAGTAACCTTAACAGAAATTTATGAGAACAAGTCACTACATACAAAGAAAACCAAGATCAGCAAAACCAACAGAATTTGAAATAATTGTACTTTAAAATGCTTTGGGTATATTTAAAAAAAATATTTAATTTATTTATTTTTAGAGAGGGAAGGGAGGAAGAAGGAGAGGGAGATAAACATCAATGTGTGGTTGCTTCTTGAGCATCCCCTACCAGGGACCTGGCTTGCCACCCAGGCATGTGCCGTGACTGGGAATCAAACTGGCAACCCTTTGGTTGTCAGGCTGGGGCTCAATTCACTGAGCCACACCACCCAGGGCTATTTTGGGTATATTTATACACTCAAAATCTATTTTTTAATTTTAAAAGATTTTGTGGAGGGAAAATTACTCCCCTTTTCCTGCTCTGAGTTAAAGAGCTACTCCTTTTTTGACCACTTGTAAAAGATGAAGGTTTATTCATTTTGAAGAGAAAACAGAGTATCACCATTTGTAATTCTTTCACAAATCTTGACAAATAAACCATGGGTCCTAATAAACATCAAATTCTATGACTTGAGAAAAATTTGCTCAGATTGGGCAATATGTCATCTTCCTGAGGGAGACTAAAAAGATGTTAAAGTGTGTTTCTGTGTAATACATGTTCTATTTAGAAAGCTGATTTGTTATTGGTTTTAGGTAGTATTCCTAGCCTTGATTTTGTGTTCATTCTGTTTCCTAAGTTTTTCTTATATCTAAATTATATATATCTTTGCATTGCCATGATTTCTAAGTGAAAGCAGAATTCCTAGTCCTTCATCCATTCTTTTTTTCCCTCTTACCTTTGTCTCCTTGGCCTAATTATTATATAAAATGACTTCAAGTAAAAATGAAAATTTTAAAATAAAAAAATTCAATTCTGCTTTCAGTGAACAATTGACTAGGTTTCCCCCCCACTCTTTGGCATTCAAGAATTCAGGTTCACTTAGAGTGGTGTACAGTTGGCTAGCCCTGAGGTTTCTGGAAGCTGTAGTTGTGTCTTACTAATTCTCACAGTAATGTAGGGTATCTACAAGGGACATGCAATTAGTTGTTTGTCAATGAATAGGGTAGTTAATCAGCAGACAAAGGGTGGGCTCAGGGCTCACTAGACTGAAAGGAAATGCTAGTGCTGTCCCGGGCTCCAGGAATACTCAGGACAGACAAGCCTGCCCATTGCGTAGACTCACAGACTATGTCTTTTTGTGAAACCAGCTCTCCCCCACTCTTTTAAAAATTGGTGTGGTATGTTTTTATTCAAACACTTGAGAGATTCCCAAATACCCTGCTATGGGATTGTGCACTGTGCATTTTTGTCACCTCTTATTAGCTGTCATAGGCATTTTTTCTCTTGCTGCTCAAATAAGAAGAAATGCACACACAACAAAAAAACAAAAACAAGCCATAACCAGCCTACAATAAAAAACAAAGAGAAAAGCTTTACTGCTTTTACTAAATACTGCTTTACTAAAGGTATTATATATAGAGGTCCTTAGCTAACCCCTCTGTCATCAGAAAATAAATGAATGTGGAGACAAAGCATGTTTAAATAAGCCTTTGTGTTGTCGCTCAGTTGCACACTTCATGTTCATCTCTATAGTGTGAGCCTTTATATTTCAAAATGGAAGTGCTTTAAATTCATGTAAGTGTGTACAGATAAACATACAAGCTTAAAATGTTGTAGGCCTTATAGCTATAAGTACTGCAGTTTTGTGTGTGTGTATATGTGTTTTGTGAGGAAGTCTTGTTAAATTACTTTGGGGCTTTGAATACAAAAGTTAACTCATCAGAATAAGGTTCATTTTTCTGGACTACATAGACCTTATTACCCTTGTCTAGAAAACCTATGTGCAGGTTACAGATGGAATCTTGTAAAATGTAAATGTGAAGTGATGGTTATATAAGAAAATGGATTTATCAATAATACATGGTTCTGGGGTAATTCTGAGCTCAAGTAAACACTTATTCAAATAGAATGACATCTCCTAACAAAGCATACATTTGGAATAAAGAAGAGATGATTATATTTGCCTTTTAAAAGTGAAATTAGCTTAATAATTAATTTATTTCCTAGTGCAGGCCTGAAAATAAAGGTAGGGTTTTTTTTTTTCCTTTTAAATCTGTTGTTTTATCTTCTTGGGATTCACAATGGAAACAAAGAAAATGAATTCTCTTAGGCATTGCAATAGAAAATTATATATTGTATATAATATTATATATATTATATGTACAGCATTGTATATTTGAATAATTAGCTTAAATTTTCAAATATTTGAAACATTTTCTACTCCTAGATAAAGAATAGCATAGTGGAAAATGAAAATTACAAACTAAAGGCTGCATTTATAAGCAGAAGGAGTGAGTCCATTCCACCTACTTTTTCTCTTATTTTGATGTTATTCTCTGAAGAAATATTACATTAGAAACAACACAAAGTTTCCTTTTTCCTTTAAGGACATGCTATATGCATCATTTCAGAAAATGGGCCCTGCTGAGTGGGAGTCTCAGCTCTACATTTGCCAAGTTGTTCAGTTAAGAGAGTTGACTTCTGAGCCTGTTTCCCTTCTGTAAAATGAGGATTTTTAATTTAGGTGATCTCCAAGTTTTCTTTTAACTGTGTTCTTTTTGACTCCTTTGCACAAACAGTGAAACTATTTCAAGTGGTTTTTGTTGTTGTTGTTGTTGTTCTGTCCGGGAATTTAAACATAGTATTTACAAGCTATAGAAACCATTATTTGGGTTCTCAGTTGCCATTTCTGCTGCTATGGGCTACAGCATTGTAAGAGACAGATACTGTCATTGTGTTAGTTGTGAAAGGGATTCCTTTCTGATAACTTTTCCTCCGTGTCCTGATTTGCCTAATTGCCAACAATGTACTTTGTTTCCTAGAGAAGAAGACTCCTTCATCTTTCTGGAGATTGTTTTAATTCCTTTGATCTTTTTCATAGCACATTGTTTGCTTGCATCTGTGAGCAGTCTGCTGTGCTGACTTTTAATATACTGTATTGTAAGTTTATTTCAAGCCCCTCTGTAAGACTGATAAGATTTTTTGGCTGACTGAATATTGCTTTATAAAGCAATCTCCTGTGGAATACATTTTAGAGTTATCAACATGTTCAGTTTCTCATCAGGAATTATTTGGTTTAACTTCAACCCCTTAATCTACTTAGAGAGTTGTTCACACACAGTGTAGCCACACCCCCTCCTGGCTGGAATTTCAGGTCTTGCACAGCCCTATGGTCAACTCAGTCCCTTCAGTTTCTAGGTCTTAATGTGACCATTTTCCTTCTTCCAAGTCTTTAATAACCTTTCAGATGTTAGGGATCCTCTCTGCAGGTTAGATCGTACTGGGAAAAAAAAATCTTTCTGTTTCTTTCTGCCAAGATTTTCTTCAGGATCAGTATGACCTTTAAAAAACAGTAAATGATAAATATGCTTATTACTTATTTATAGCTCAGAGTCAGAAATTCTTATACCAACATGGACCAGGTAGATAAGCTGGAGTCAAGTGAACTGGATAGAAAATTACAGAAGGCGGTGGGAGGCAGCAGAGCCCTCAAGACTACAGGCTTCTGTTGAAAAGGGTGGCCTGCATGCAGTCCCACTGGTTGTCTCCAGAGGAGGACACAACTTGATGCTGTCAGAGCTTCTTATTTTTTAAAAAAAGAAATGGGAAATGCAGGTTTCATGTGAATCCATCTATTTTTAAGTATTAGTTCATAAAAATCTACATGCTGTCCTGGCCAAATAAGTTTCATCTATGTCCAAATCAGTCATTGGACTGCCAGCTGGTCACCATGGCATCATGTGATAGCAGATGTGGTTTTCTTCCATTAGGAGTAAATGGAGAAGCTGACTTACCTAGAAATCTCTCCTGTTCTTTGAGATTTGGATGCTCAAGATATATTTAGACCTGTTTTACTGATTAAATAAACCAATTTGATTGATTTCTGTGAAGAAGATTGGATATTCCACACTGGAGGGAAGGTGCTTTCGCACATATTTCAGTGGGTCTTCTCCTTTTAATTAATTAATTTTTTATTTAAAATATATATTTATTTATTTTAATTAAAAAATTTCAATTGACATACTATATTATATTAGTTTAAGGTGTATAGGGTGGTGGTTAGAGATTTATATAACTTACAAAATCATTCCCCAGATAAGTCTGGTGCTTGCCTGGTACCATACATGGCTATTTACAAAAAAACTATTGTTATTATATTACCATTGTCCCAATTTTTCTCCCTTTGCCCTCCTCTGAACAGCCCAAACCCTGCTTCCACAGTCAATCCCCACACCTATGTCCATGTCTATGGGTCATTCATACATGTTTTTGACTAGTCCATTCCCGTTCTTTCTACTCTTATCCCCCTCCTGCTTCCCAACCTCCACCCCGGTCACCGCCAGTCTGTTCCATGTTTCCATGCCTCTGGTTCTATTTCGCTCATTAGTTTATTGTGCTCATTAGATTCCTCTGTAGGTAAGATCACATGGTATTTGTCTTTCACCAACTGGCTTATTTCACTTAGCATAATATTCTTTATTTCCATCCATGCTGTTACAAAGGGTAGAAAGCCAGTTTTCTTCCTTCCTTCCTTCGTTCCTTCGTTCCTTCGTTCCTTCCTTCCTTCCTTCTTTCTTTTTCTTTTTCTGCATAATATTTCATTGTGTAAATGTACCACAGTTTTGGATCCACCCCTTTACTGATGGGCACTTTGGCTGTTTCTAGCACTTGGCTACAGTAAATAGTGCTGCTGTGAACATAGAGGTGCTTAGGTTCTTTTCAATTAGTGACTCAGGATTCTTAGGGTATATCCCCAACAGTGGAATTATTGGGTCAAATGGCAGTTCCATTTTTAATTCTTTAAAAAATATTTTAATTTTTAAAATTTTATTGTTTATTTTTTTATGCTGTTCAAGTACAGCTGTCTTCTTTTCCCCCCACCACTCTCCCCCATCCCACCAACTCTCACCTCCCATCCTCAGTACTACACCCCTTTGGTTTTGTCCATGGGTAATTTGTACATGGTCCTTGATGATCCTTCCCCTTCTTTCCCCTTTTACCCGTGTCCCCTGTCTTCTGTCCCCCTGGGTTACTCTCAGTTTGTTCCTTATTTCAATGTCTCTGGTTCTATTTTACTTGCTTGTTTGTTTTGTTGATTAGGTTCCACTTATAGGTGAGATCATATGTTATTTGTCTTTCACTGCCTTGCTTTATTCATGTAGTATAATGCTGTCCAGATCCATCCGTGCTGTCATGAAGGGTATGAACTCCTCCTTTCTTTCTGCTGCGCAGTATACCACTGTGTAAATGTACCGCAGTTTTTTGATTCACTCATTTACTGATGGGCACCTAGGTTGCTTCTAACACTTGGCTACTGTAAATTGTTCTGCTACGAACATTGGGGTGCACAGGTTATTTTGAATTGGTGTTTCTGGATTTTTAGGGTATGATACCAGCAGTGGAATCACTGGGTCAAAAGGCAGTTCCATTTTTAGTTTTCGGAGAAAATGCCAAACTGTTTTCCACAGTGGCTGCACCAGTCTGCATTTCCACCAACAGTGTGCTAGAGTTCCCTTTTCTAAACAACCTCACCAACATTTGTTGTTTGTTGATTTGTTTATTATGGTCATTCTGATGGGCGTGAAGTGTTATCTCCTGGTTTTAATTTGCATCTCTCTGATGGTAGTGATGTTGAGCATCCTTTCATATGTCTCTGGGCCCTGTGTATGTTCTCCTTGGGGAAGTGTCTGTTTAGGTCTTTACCCACTTCTTAATTGGGTTGTTTGTCTCCCTGCAGTGGAATCATGTGAGTGCTTTATATATTTTGGAGATCAAACCCTTGTCTGATGTATCATTGGCAAAAATATTTTCCCATATGGATGGTAACCTTTTCATTTTGCTGATGTTTTCTTTAGCCACGCAGAAACTTCTTATTTTGATGAAGTCTCATTTGTTTATTCTGTCCTTTATGTCCTTTGCTCTAGGGGACATATCGGTGAAAATATTACTGCATAGAATATATAAGTTTTCATGCCTATGCTTTCCTCCAAGACTTCTATGATGTCATGTCTTGTATTTAAGTCTTTTATTCACCTTGAGTTTATGTTTGTGTTTGGTGTAAGTTGGTGGTTGAGTTTCATTTTTTTGCATGTAGCTGTCCAGATGCCCCAACAACATTTGTTGAAGAAACTATTTTTACTCCATTTTATGCTTTTGCCTCCTTTGTTGAATATTAATTTACCATAGAGACATGGGTTTATTTCTGGGCTCTCTATTCTGTTCCATTAATTTATGTGTCTGTTCTTATGCCAGTACCAGACTCTTTTGATTACAGTGGCCTTGTAGTATAGTTTTATATTGGGTATTATGATCCCTCCAACCTTGTTCTTCTCTCTCATAATTGCTGTGGCTATTCAGGGTCATTCATGGTTCCATATAAATTTTTGAAATGTTTGTTCTGTATCTGTGACATATGTCATTGGCATTTTAATAGGGATTGCATTGAATCTATAAATTGCTTTGGGTAGTATGGACATTTTCATGATGTTAATTTTTCTGATCCATCATCATGGTATATGCTTCCATGAATTTGAATCTTCCTTAATTTCTTTCTTCAGTGTTGTGTAGTTTTCTGAGTAGAGGTCTGTTATCTCCTTGGTAAGGTTTATTCCTAGGTACTTTATTTTTTTGTTGCTATAGTGAATGAGATTTTTTCCCTGATTTCTGATTCTGCTATTCCATTGTTGGTGTAGAAGAATGCTTTTGATTTCTGAATATTGACTTTGTATCCTGTTGTTTCGCCAAATTCACTTATTAGGTTGAGTAGTTTTTTGCTGGAGTCTATGGGAATTTCTATGTACACAATCACATAATCTGTAAACCTTGGCAGTTTTACCTCCTCCTTTCTAATTTGGATGTCTTTAATTTCTTCTTGTTTAATCTTGTGACTAGAACTTCCATTACTATGTTGAATAAGAGTGGTGAAAGCACATACCCTTATCTTGTTCTTTTTAAAGCAGTCCCTTTAGCATATCTCACAGTGCTGGTTTGGTGTAGGGTAGCCTTTCAGACTTCCTCTGTCTCAGAAACTCCTTTTTCACCTTCCATTTTAATTGAGAGCCTTGCTGGGTAAAATAGTCTTGGTTGCAGGCCTTTGCTTTTCATTACTTGGAATATTTCTTGCCACTGCCATCTGGCTTATAGTGTTTCTGTTGAGAAATCAGCTGCTAACCTTTTTGGAGCTTCCATGTATTTTACTTCTTATATCTCCCTTGGTGCTTTTAAAATTCTCTCTTCATGTTCAAAATCTGACATTTTAGTTATGATGTGTCTTGGAGTGGGCCTCTTTGGGTTCATCTTGATTGGGATCTTCTGTGCTTCCTGAACTTGCATGGTTTTTCCCCTCTCCAGGTTCAGGAAGTTTTCTGTCGCTGGTGTTTGAGACAAGGTTTCCATTCCTTGTCCCTTTTCTTCTGCTTCTGGTATTCCCATGATTAGAATGTTGTTGTGTGTCATGTTGTCTTGCAGTTCCCTTAAGCTGTTTTGTACTTTTTCAGTCCTTTTTTCATGCAGCTGCTCTACCTAGGTATTTCTTTCTTCCTTGTCTTCCAGCTCACTAATTCAGTCTTCTCATTAATCCAACCTGCTTGTAATTCTTTCTAATGTATTTTTTATTTCAGAAGTTATATTCATTTCTTTCTGGTTCTTGTTTAAGGTTTGTATTTTTTTTCATAATATTGTAGTTCCTACTCAGTTCCTTATAGTCATTTGTGAGTTATTTGAGCATCCTTATAACCATTCTTTGAAATTCCATATCTGATAGTTTGTATGCCTCCATTTCTTTTAGGTCTTTTATTGGGGAGTCTTCCATTCCTTTGGATTTTGGGTTGTTTCTTTGTCTTTCCCTTTTAGGTGACTCTTTTTGTTTGTTTTTGTGATTCCCAATGCCCTTCTTTTCCAGCTATCTTCATAGGAGGAACTGCTGCGGTAGAAGATCTGTGGGACTCAGTGGTGTGGTCTCTTTGATCTCCTTGTCTGAATGCTCCAGGGTTATGCTTTCTTCCGTTTATGTGGGATCTCTTGTACTTGGATTTTACCTGTTGGTGGCTCCTTTGCTAGTGGTATCTCTCATCCAGTGGGTGTACTGGTTCACAGCTCCTACCCTATCTTGCATGTGATCAGAGGCATGGCAAAGGTGAAATGGAGTAAGACAGCGGGAGAGTTTTTATGGGATTTAAAATACAAGAAGTAGAGAATAGATAGGAGATCTTTTGGAGAAGTACAGCAATACCATTCTATTTCACCGAACTAGCCACTTTTTATGAAAGATGAA
Source organism: Mormoops blainvillei (assembly GCA_004026545.1). Lineage (NCBI taxonomy): Eukaryota > Metazoa > Chordata > Mammalia > Chiroptera > Mormoopidae > Mormoops > Mormoops blainvillei. The sequence continues at coordinate 89,676 of PVJD01001384.1, read as the reverse complement.
AAAGAGGTAAAACTCTTAATAGAGTGGAAAAAGAATGTCACCTGACTCTAGAAAGCAGAGCACTTATGCAAGATTAGATGGTGAGAAATATTGAGAGTAAGGGATAGAAAACTGGTGTAGTGTGTGAGAGAATAAAGTTAACTACAATAGTAATAAAGCTCAGGAACATAGTGAAATGGACCAAGTCCAGGGAATGGTGCTCTGTGGGATTTGGAACAATAATATGACAAGAAATATATAATGGTCCATTTTAAAATATCCTCTGCAAAATTTAAACAATTTTCAGTTAAAAATTTGCAAAAGCCCCCAATATTTGGTTTCCAAACTTCTTATATGCTGAGATTTCATTGGCTGTTCACTCTGTTCTTTGGGAGGTCAGCTCGGTGTCCCAGTTGGGTGCATGAGTAAGTGGGTTCAGTTCCCACTTACCTCGCTGCCATCTTCATTCTCTTATTGCATTTTTTAAAAATCAGAAATGGGTACCGAATTTTGTCAAATGCTTTTTCAGCACCAATTGATATGATAATGTGATTTCTGTCTTCTATTTTTATGTCTTTTATTATATTTATTGATTTGCAATTCTTATACTATCCTTGCATCCCTGTGATGAATTCCCCTTAATTGTCATGTATGATCTGTTTAATGTATTGCTGGATGTGGACTGCCAATATTTTTTTTGAGGATTATAGCATCTGTGCTCATCAGAGATATTGACCTATAAATTTCACTCTTTGTTGTGTCTTTACCTGGTTTTGGAATTAGGATAATACTGGCCTGGTAAAAAGAGTTTGGGAGTCTTCCATCTTGAATTTTTTGAAATAGTTTGAGAAGGATGGGTCTTCTTCTTTGAAGAAAATTTGGTAAAATTTGCCTGTGAAACCATCTAGTCCAGGGATATTGTGTGCCAAGAGGTTTAGAATACTTCTTTAATTTTCCTGGTTGTCATCAGTCTGCTCAGACTTTCTGCTTACTCTTGATTCAGTTTTGTGAGATAGTACATTTCCAGATATTTGTTTCACCTAGGTTTTCGAGTCTCTTGCCATATTGTTTTAAGTAATTTTCTTTCAACTCTTTGTATTTCTGTAGCATTGGTTGTTATCTCCTCTTTTGTTTCTGATTTTATTTATTTGGGCCCTCTATTTTCTTTCTTTCTTGATGAGTCTGGTTAAAGGTTTGTGAAATTTGGTTATCTTTTCAAAGAACCAACTCCTGGATTCATTGATTCTTTGGGTTGCTATTTTAGTCTTTATGTCATTAAACTTTGCTCTGATCTTGATTATTTCTTTTCTTCTACTTGCTCTGGGTGTTGTTTGTTGTTATTCCATAGTTCTTTTAGATGTAGAATTAGGTTGTTTATTTGGGATTTTCCCATTTTCTTTATGTAGGCCTGTATTGCTATGAACTTCCCTCTAAGAACTACCTTTGCTGTGTCCCTTTGGTTTTGGGATGTGTGTTTGTCTTCATTTTTTTCCAGATACTTTTTTGATTTCTTCCTTGAGCTCTATGTTATCCCATTTGTTATTTAATAACATGTTTTCAGTCTCCATGTATTTGAGTGTTTTTGAGTTTTTCCTTGAGGTTGATTTCTAGTTTTAAGCCATTGTGATCTGAGACAATGTGTGATATAATTTCAACTTTCTTGAATTTGGTAAGGCTTGTTTTGTTTCCTACCATGTGGTCTATCTTTGAAAATTATCCATATGCATTGAAAAGAATGTATTCTTTGCTCTTCGGGGTGAAATGCTCTGCAAATATACATTAAGTACATTTGATCTACAGTGTTGTTCAATGCCACAATATCCTTGTTGATTCTTTACCTGGAAGATGTATCCATTGTCGACAGTGGGGTGTTAAAAACCCCTATGATAATTTTATTGCTGTCAGCCTCTTTCTTAAAATCCTCAAAGAGTTTCCTTTTTTGTTTAGGTGCTCATATATTGGGTTCATATTTGTTTACGAGGGTTATAGCCTCTCATTCAACTGCTCCCTTAAGTATTATGTAGTGAACATCTTTGTCTTTTTTTATGGCTTTTGTTTTGAAGTCAATTTTGTTTGACATAGGTATTGCTATCCCATTTTTTTCTCATGTTCACTTTCTTGGAATAATTTTTCCATCCCTTCACTTTCAGCCTGTGTACATCTTTTGTCCTGAGGTGGGCCTCTTGTAGATAGTATATATGTACATGTTTTCTTTAAAAAATTTTTTTTATTGTTGTTTAAGTACAGTTTTGTCTATTTCCTCCCAACTACTCAGTCTTCTCCCCACCCTCAAGCCCACCCCCCTTGACTTTGTCCTTGGGCTCCCCATACATGCTCCTTGAGCACCCCTCCCCTGTTTCTCCCCATGTTTTCTTATCCACTCAGCAACCCTATACCTTTCGATTGGAGCATTTAATCCATTACATTTAAGGTTATTATTGATAGGTTCTTGTTCATTGCCAATGTTTCCCTTTGTACCCATGTTCCTCCCTCTCTCTCTCTCTCTCTCTCTCTCTCTGTCTCTCTTCTTCTGTTCAAAGCAGTTTCTTTAGCATCTCTTGCAGTTCTGGTTTGGTGTAGATCTTTCTTTCTTTCTTTCTTTCTTTCTTTCTTTCTTTCTTTCTTTCTTTGTCTAGGAAGGTCTTTATTTTTTCTTCTATTTTTAATGAATGACTTGCTAGATGGTGTAGTCTTGGTTTCAAGTTCTTGCTTTTCATTACTTAAATGATGTCATGCCAATCCCTTCTAGCTTGTAGTGTTTATGTTGAGAAATCAACTGATAGCCTTATCAGAGCTCATACGAGAGCTAGGTATGTTATTAGTTGTTTCTCCCTTGCAGCATTAAGATTCTCACTTTGTCTTTAAATTTTGTCACTTTTATTGTGATGTGTCTTGTAGTGTGCTTCTTTGGTTTCATCTTAATTGGACCCTCTGTGCTTCTGGAACTTGCATGGCTTTTCTCCTCTCCATGTTAGGGATGCTTTCTGTCATTATATTTTCAACCAGGTTTTCTATCCTTTGCTCCTTTTCTTCTCCTTCTGATATTCCTATTACGTGAATGTTGCTACATTTCATGTTGTCCTGAAGCACCCTTAAACTATCCTCGTTCTTTTTGAGCCTTTTTTTTTTCAGTTCGTGGCTCTGACTGGGTGTTTCTTCCTTCCTTGTTTTCCAGTTCATTGATTTGGTCCTCTGGTTCATGAAGTCTGATTTTAATTCTTGCTAGTGAATTCTTCACTTCTCATATTGTACTTTTCATTTCCTCCTGGTCCTTATTCATGGTTTCTGTGTCCTTTTTTATGGTGCTGTATTTCCCACTAAGTTCTTGTAGCTCCCATAAAGTTCCTTGTATTTATTACTGAGTTTCTCGAGCATCCTTGTAACCATTACTTTGAACTGTATATCTGATAGGTTGCTTCTCTCAAATTCATTTAGCTCTTTTTCTGGGGATTCCTCCTTTCCTTTCATTTGGGGACAGATTCTTTGTTTCCCATTTTAGGTGAGTCTTTTTCTTTGTTTCTGCATCCCAGATTGCTCTGTTTTGACTGCCTATATTCATGGGGTGGCCTTCTGTGGTAGAAGTTCTGTGGGTCCAGATCAGCAGCTCCTTTGATCTCCTGATCTGGATGCTCTACAGATGTCCTTTATTCAGTTTATGTGGGCTCTCCTGTTGTATTGGCTTTTAATCATTGATGCCTCTTTCAATGGTGGGTTCTCCCCTCTGACTGCTTACTGACAGTCACAAGACTTTGTCTTGCATGTTATTGCACAGGTGCTGGCAGAACAAAGGAAAAGCACCCAGAAAACAAAACCCACACCAGCAAAAATTCTTTCTTCCATATTTGCATCATCAATATCAACTGAGGAAATATTAATGTGTAAAGAGATTAAGAATATTGTAAGATAGGAAAAAAATATGGGATGACTAAAAGAAAAATGATTTTGAAAGAGAAGGGGAAGGAGAAATAATAAGGGTAGGGAATAGAAACAAGGTGAAAAAAAGGAGAAAATAACAATGAAAACATAAGTAAAAAAGGGACTGCAAAGGCAAAATGGAGTAAGAAAAGGAAAGAGTATAATATGGGGTTTGAAATAAAATAAAAAATAATAGTGAACCCATAGGAACAAAATTGAAGAAAAACCACAACTGGGTCAATAACAACAACAGATTGGCAAAGATTAATAAAGGTGGAAAGAGAATAATAATATTATAAGAAATAGAAAAGAGAATATGAGATGTCTATAGTAAAGAAAAATGATTTTGAGAGGATAGAGGGAGGAGAAATAATAAGAGTAAGAATAGAGTCCAGGCCAAGAGAGGGAACAAATAAAATTCCAAACTTAAATAAGCAAGGGCAGAGGGAAGGCAAAATGTAGTAAGACAGGGGGAGAGTAACCTATGAGATTTGAAATAAAAAAATAGTGATCAAATAGGAATAAAGCTGAAGAAAAACTGCATTAACCACAATATCCTTGCCAAACCAGCTAGAACTTTAAAGGTGGAAAGAAAATAAGAATATTATAAGAAAGGGAAAAAGAATGTGAGCTGCCTAAAGGAAAGAAAAATGACTCTGAGAGGACAGAGGTAGGAGAAATAGTAAGTGTAAGGTACAGAAACAAGGTGTAAGAAAGGGAAACATAACATTTAAAACAAAAATAAGAAATGACAGGAGGAAGGTAAAATGGAGTAAGACAAGGGTAGGGTACAATGTAAGATTTGAAATAAAAATAAAATAAAATATAAATAGAATAAAGAATAAAAAGACAAAAATAGTGAATTAGTTAGACTACGATTTCAAAAAAGAAGAAATATTAAAAGGCTATGTGAGAGAAAAAGTAATGCACATTCTGAAGATGAAGGAGGTGGAATTCATCTCATCAGAGTTTGGTGTTTATCTTCTGTCTTCTTCTGAATCTACCTCTGGCTTTTTATCAGCTCAAGATCTAGGTGTGGGTCCTCCAATTTCTGGCAGCACTACCTGTATCACCTTCACGTGATTCTAGAGGGGTCTTCTATAGTGATTAGGTGGGTGGGACCCCTGGTCTCCCCTGGGAGGCACTGTTCAGTCTTGGGAAAATTGTGGGTGTATTCCCCCTGCCCCTGCACCACCCCTCTTGGTATGCCCCAGTTTATTTCCAATGATGTATAGTTTCTGATGAACTAGCTGTTCATTTCAAGGGAATGGTCAATATGTAAGAGGGGTCAGCTGTTTCCTGCTTGGTGCTGATGGCAGTTCTGTGTTCTAGTAGAGGCTGGGTGTGGCCCTGGTTCCCCCTTTCTGCACCAATTTTCTGATCTCTCCGCCTTGCTTACCTCAGTGGAATATAGCCCTAGGAACCAGTGTATTTTGTCCCCCTCAGAGAGAGGTACAAAATGGGTTCTTTTGGCATTTCTCTTCCTGTCTTTCTCCTGTGGGTATGCACCCTGCAGGGGGTTCTTGAGCCTCTCCTTCCTATTTTGCAGATTTCCCTTGATGTATATGGTGCCGGACATGGAGGCTGAGTATATCTCTCCCTTCCCAGAGATGTGAACTCTGCTGGGGAAGGGGGCTCTGCCTGGCTGTAAATACTCTCAGGCACTCAGCTCTTACCTGTCCAGTTTCCAGCCCACTGCCCTCACAGCAGACAGTCCCAAACTCTCCGCTTTGTACCACCTCCAGCCAGATAGCTGTGCTGGGTTGGGACCCAGAAACACCCTATTATGCAACTTTCTGATCTCTCTGTCCATCTGTATTCAGTGGGAGAAAACCATACTTTCTTATTTTTATTTTTAAAATGTATTGTTTTTCAGTTAGTTTTCCTGACTTCCCCATTGCTCACACTTACCGTGTTCCACAACCACTCCCACAGTCAGTTGCTCCCCCATTGTCTGTGCCCATGGGTCCTCTATTCATGCTAATTTGCTTGCTCCTTCCCCTTCTTTCCCCTGTTATCCCCCTCTCTCCTCCCCTGTGGTCACTGTCAGCTTGTTCTTTATTTCCAAGTCTCTGGCTCTATTTTGCTTGCATTTTAAAAAATTAAATAACATACTTTTTATTGGTTTACAATAAATACATATGAAACACAATGGATATCCTACTTGTACTTGAAAGTAATGCTAATTTGGAATTTCTCCACTTCTCCAAGACAAAATTAACTGTAACATGGAATTGAACACAACAGAGTAAAAGGTAATCTTTTCTTATGCAGCACTTGTTTTCTGACCATAAGGTTTAGCCAAACAGAACTCCCAATTCAAACTGAATAGTATACTCCCATTCTGAACTCACAAAAAGTATGAACACTGGGCCAATGCTTACACATTAGTTAATTCTGTAGGTCTGCTTCATGCTTCTCTGCTATGGCTAACACTATTTCAAACTCTGCCTATAAGGATTCCTACTCGTAATATCAAGTGGATTGTGAACCCAACAAAATTACAAAATTCATCATTTAGTTAGCCCATAAAATCAAAGCCACAAACCTAAACATACCACATACTTTTAATATTTTACAAAGATACTAACAAATACTCTTTAAAATGTGAAGATTCTTTCCATCTGATGTCAACTTTATTCATTATTTAAAGAGAAGAGTTTGAATTTTGAGATTTTATCCTCAGCTCCTGGGAGATGGTAAAAATCAAACTTACAGGAAGGAAACCTGAGAAAGTCTTAACACTTCATTTTAGCTTTCCCAGAATTAAAGTAAATGGAAGTTAACAATATGCTATTTTAGCAGCATTTCTTATATTGAATACATTTCTTATTTTTTTGTTTTGTTGATTATGTTCCACTTAGAGGTGAGATCATATGGTATTTGTCTTTCACCTCCTGGCTTATTTCACTTAGCATAATGCTCTCCAGTTCCAACCATGTGATTGTGAAGGGTAGGAGTTTGTTCTTTCTTTAAGCTGCATACTATTCCATTGTGTAAATGTAGCAGAGTTTTTTGATCCACTCATTTACTTACGGGCACTTAGGCTGTTTCCAGCAGTATGCTATTGTAAATAGAGTTGCTATGAATGTTGGGGTGCATAGGTTCTTTTGAATTGGTGATTCAGGATTCTTAGGGTACAGTCTCAGCAGTGGGATTGTTGGATCATAAGGCAGTTCCATTTTTAGTTTTTTGAGGTAATTCCATACTGTTTTCACAGTGGCTACACCAGTCTGCATTCCCACCAACAATGTACTAGGGTTCCCTTTTCTCCACAACCTTGCCAGTACTCATTGTTTGTTGGTTTGTTAATGATGGCCATTCTGACTAGTGTGAAGTGGTATCTCATTGTGGTTTTAATTTGCATCTCTCTCTCTCTTTTTTCTCTCTCTTTTTTCTCTCTCTTTTTATCTCTTTCTCTCTCTCTTTCTCTCTCTCTTTCTCTCTCTCTTTCTTTCTCTCTTTCTTTCTTTCTTTCTTTTCTTCTTCTTTCACTTTTAGAGAGGGGAAGGGAGGGAAAAAGGCAGGGAAAGACACATCAAAGTGTGATTGCCCCTTGAGAGCCCCACCACATGGGACCTGGCTCACAACCCAGTCATGTGCCCTGACTGGGAATCGAACTGGCGACCCTTTGATTTACAGCCAGGTGCTCAGTCCACTGAGCCACACCAGCCAGGGCTACTTTGAATCTCTTTGATGGCTAGTGATGTGGAGCATTTTTTCATGTATCTCTGGGCCCTCACTATGTCCTCCTTGGAGAAGTGTCTATTCAGGTCCTTTGCTCAGTTTTTTAATTGGATTGTTCATATTCCTGGAGTGGAGTCCTGTGAGTTCTTTATATATTTTGGAGATCAAACTTTTGTCCAAGGTATCATTGGCAAATATGTTTTCCCATACAGTTGGTTCCCTTTCCATTTTGTTGATTTTTTTTAGTTATGCAGAAGCTTTTTAGTTTGATGTAGTCCCATTTGTTTATTCTTTCCTTTATGTCCCTTGATCTAGGGGATATATTGGTAAAAATAGTGCTGCATGGGATATCTGAATTTTTCCTGCTGGTGTTCTCCTCTAGGAGTTTATGGTGTCACAACTTATATTTGTCTTTTATCCAATCTTCACTTTATTTTTGTGTATGGTGTAAGTTGGTGGTGTAGTTTCATTTTTTTGTATGTACTTGTCCAGATCTCCCAAAACCATTTATTGAAAAGGCTATTTTTATTCAATTTTATGTTTCTGTTCCCTTTGTCAAATGTTAACTCACTGTACTGACATGGGTTTATTTCTGGGCTCTCTATTCTGTTTCATTGGTCTATGTGTCTATTCTTATGCCAATAGCAGATGGTTTTGATTACAGTGGCCTTGTAATATAGTTTGATATCAGGTATTGTGGACCCTCCTACATGGTTCTTCTTTCTCAAATTGCTGAGGTTATTCGGGGTCATTTTTGGTTCCACATAAATTTTTGAATTATTTTTTCTATATCTGTGAACTATGTCATTGGCATTTTGATAAGGTTGTGTTGAATCTATAGACTGCTTCGGATAGTAGGGGCATTTTAGTGATGTTAATTATTCCAATCAATGAACATGGTATATGCTTCCATTTATTTGTGTCTTCCTTAATTTCTTTCTTCAATGCTATAGCTTTCTGAGTACAGGTCTCTTACCTCCTTGGTTGTTTTTTTTAAAGTATTTTATTTCTCTTATTGCTATAGCAAAGGGGATTTTTCTCTATTTTCTGTTTGTGATATTTCATTGTTTGTGTACAAAAATTCCTTGAATTTCTGAATGTTGATCTTGTATCTCACTGTTTTGCCTAATTCATTTATTAGATCACGTAGCTTTCTGGTGGAGTCTCTGGGGTTTTCTATGTCACTACCGTGTCATCTGCAAACAGTGACAGCTTTTCTTCCTCTTTTCCACTTGGATGCCTTTTATTTCTTTTTCCTGTCTGATCACTGTGGTTAGGACATCCAATACTATGTTGAATAGAAGTGGTGAAACTGGACACATTTGTATTGTTTCTGATCTTAGGGGAAAAGCTTTTAGTTTTTGCACATTGGATATGATGTTAGCTGTAGGTTTCTCATATATGGGCTCTATTATGTCAAGATATGCTGTCTCTACTCTCACTTTGCTGAGTGTTCTTTATCATAAATAGGTGCTGTAGCTTATCAAATGCTCTTTCTGCATCTATTGATAGATGATGTGGTTTTGATTTTCATATCGTTCATATAATATATTACATTCATTGATTTGCATATGTTGTACCATCCTTGCATCCCTTGGATTAATCCCATTTGATTATGGTTTATGATCTTTTTAATGTATAGCTGGATTCAGTTTGCCAATATTTTATTGAGGATTTTAGCATCTATATTCATCAGTGATAATGGTCTGTAGTTTTCTTTCTTTGTTGTGTCTTTATCTGGTTTTGGAATTAGGATAATACTGGCCCCATAAAAAGAGTTTGGGAGTCTTCCCTATTCTTGTATTTTTTGGAATAGTTTGAGAATGATTGGGGTTATGTCTTCTCTAAATATTTGGTAAAATTCTCCTGTGAATCCGTCCAGCCCAGGGCTTTTGTGTGCCAGGAGTATTTTCATTATTGCTTCAGTGTCACCAGCTGCTATTGGTCTGTTTAGCCTTTTGCTTCTTCTTGATTCAGTTCTGGAAGATTATATTTTTCTAGAAATTTGTCCATTTTGTCCAGGTTTTCAAATTTCTTGTTATGTAGTTGTTTGTAGCAACTTCTTATGATCCTTTGTATTTCTGTAGTATTGGTTGTAACTTTACCCCTTTCATTTCTGATTTTATTTATTTTGGTCTACTCTCTCTCTCTCTCTCTCTTTTTTTTTTGATGAGTCTGGTTACTGGTTTGTTGATTTTGTTTATCTTTTCAAAGAGCCAGTTCCTGGATTTATTCATCCTTTGGATTGTTCTTTTAGTCTCCATGTCATTTAACTCTGTTCTTGATTATTTCCTTCCTTCTACTCACTCTGGTCTATGTTTGTTGTTGTTCCTCTAGCTTTTGTAGATGTAGAGTTAGGTCATTTTTTTGAAATTTTTGTATCTATTTTAGGTAACACGGTATGGCTATGAATGTCCCTCTCAGGACTGCCTTCTCTGTGTCCTGTAGGTTTTGGGTTGTTGTATGTTCATTTTCAATTGTTTCCAGAAACTTTTTGATTTCCTCCTTGATCTCATTGTTTACCCATTCATTGATTAATAATATGTTATTCAGTCTCCATGTATCTGACTGTTTTTGAGTTTTTTCCTATAGGTTAGTGTCTAGTTTCAATCCATTGTGATCCAGGTCTTCAAATTTTAGATTAGTCCAGTTTGTTTGCTTATTTATTTAATTCTGAGGACTTGGGTGAGACAACAACATACAGTGCCCATATAACATGTAAAGAGAGTGAACATGTTTTTCAACTACATCTGGACTTACTAGGCCAAAAGGGCATTTAAATATCAGATATGTTTCATCTTTAATCCTCACACCACCTGTGATATTCTCATATTTTACTTTTGTAGAAATGAAGATTTATCACAAAAGTAGTAAAAAGCTTGTGTAAGTCAAGATTTCTTTGACTCCAAGGTACATGCTCTTAACTCTCTTTGTAGGGTCACTTGCCTGCACACTGATCTGGAAGGTTCTCTAGCCTGATATTCCAGGGGTTTAAGTTGGTCAATAAGCCTCAGAATAGCATAGTCAATTTTATTTACTTATTTATTTATATTAGGAGTTTTATTCATAATGGATAAAAACTAACAATAACTCAAATGTCCATCAACAGGTAGATGGATAAACCACTTGTGATGTATTCACAGAAGAGACTACTACTCAGCAATAAAAAAGAACGAATTACTGATGCATTCAACAATGTGGATAAATCCCAAAAACATTTAAAAGAAGGAAACCAGACATAAAATTATATGCATATAAAGAATGATGACACGTGTGTATGTGTGCACATGTATATGCATAAGTTGGGGACAGGTGTTACTATTTCAGAAAAAATGTTTAAGAGACACTATCTAATGTCTCTTAAAGTGACATTTGAGCAAAGATCTTTGTGACATGAGTTTGTGTCACACAACTGGTTGTGTAGATCTACAGAGGAGGAGGGTTCCTAGTAGAAGGGAAAGGAGTATAAGGTCTAAGGCAGGAGCATGAGCACAAGTTCAAGGAATAATAAGTAGGCCTTTGAGGTTGGAAAGGAATATGCAAGGAGTAGATCGATCAGAAATTGGGTCTGAGAGAAAGTGAGAGCCTTAAAGGCCACATAAAAGAAGTTGTATGTAATTATAAGTGAGATGAAAAGTCATTGGAGGGTTTTGATCATTGCATTTTTTTAATTGAGGTAGAATTTACATAAAGTATAGACAATTTTAAAAGAATTATAATTTTAAGAAATTGAAACTTTTGTTAGATATTTGATTGAATGACCTCAAAGTATAGAGAATTCCTTCACAGTATTCCTATGGAATGTCTTTTCCCCCAAAGGTCTTTAAGCATAGAAAGCAGGAAGGTGGGTTTTATTGCTTTATTTGACCATGTGGTTACAGACTATGTATGACTTAGTTGGACTACCAAGGGACTACTGCCATTTTGAAAATAGTTCCATCCCGCACTAGCACATTATTAGACGTTCCCACCATTAGAAATTCATCCCTTTGGGTTAAAAATGGTCTTTAAAACTCTCTTAACAATCTATAAGTGAAAGGAGACTGGATGAAATAATATCAAAACTTTAGCCTGAATGATTTAATAATATTAGCAAAACCTTAAAAAAATAGGAAAAAGACAGAGGAATTATAAGTTGTGCAAAGATATTTATCAGTGCTTAGCATGTGGTAAAACAGCCAAACACTAGCAAACAAGAGAAAATAGGGATTGGATTTTGGAAAGGTGGAGGAAACAAGGTGTGGACATGGTGATGACTGAATAGGAAATAAGGTAACTCAATAGGAAATAAGGACAGGAAGGTGATGAAAGGGACAATGAAGTAGATTTCACCTGCCCTGGAGGTCAAATTCAACTGTGTGCTCTCTCACTGTTATAACAGCAGAATCAGGTGGAAGTGCGACCAAAGTCTGACTTTTATGGGTACTCTCTGGTTCCATGGTCTTAAGACATACAAAATTTCACTTCAGTTATTTCAACTTACACATGTCAGAAAAAGTGACCACAAATTTAAGGAAAATAGAGGGAGAAATGTCATACTAAAAATGAAGAAATAAAAATTCCGAATTTCTTTCTTTGTAGAACATGAAAACCATAAGGTCATAAACCCAAATCCTGGTAAAATCAGCTACAACGGGTTGTTCAGATAATGTGAAATTTATGTGCACCTTAAGCATGTACTAGCTTACTGTAGTTCCAGTTTCCAAATACTGTTTTAAATTGAAAGTAGTTGAAGAGGTAAATTATGCAACAATGGAGACTTCCTTCCTACTTATGATCAAGAGCTACTATTTGCATCTGTGTTACAGAACTATTTCTATAACATGGGTTATAGAAATATACCAAATGTTCAAGAATAAAAGGCACACAGACCTGAAAAGTGCCAAAGCAAATATGAAGGGACTAATAAGAGGAAGCTTTAGAAAGAACAAGAGATACAGCCTTGTGGGACCATATGAACCTGGATTTTTGTAAAATAGGCCACTGTAGTACTGGATATGGTATAGGTTAAAGCACATGGTTAAAGTGGAACTGGGTTCTCTTGCGCATGATGCAGGCTCTGGTCCAATTGGGGCCCATTAGGGCTTGGAGGACACGGTGGGTCCAGGGAGCCATGTGCCTACAAGAGACTTAAATGGGCTTCCAGGGATATGGACATGCTGGCATCCCCTCCCTGTTAGGTGTAACCTTTTTTTTTTTTTTCCTGAGCTGCTTTTTGTTGAATACTTTCAAAAACTTGAGTTTGAATGGTGGGAACAGGAATGAGTGAGGGCTACCCCTGAATTATTGACTCAGGGTGATTGTCATAATGTGCCCGAAGTCCATCTTTTCACTAGGTAAGCCTTCAGTTCTCTGCCACAATGGGGAGCAAATGTTGGTGGGAAGACAGTAGACGAGGAAGACTGGCTCCTCTCCTGTTAGGAACAGTCAGGACAGAGAATGACTTCAGGCAATGTAGAGTCAAGGCAAAATTACATGTGTAGGCCCTGGTCTTTTCAATCTAACACACATTTGGAATGAAAATGTATGCATCTTTGCTCTGAAGATGTGCTCCCCAAATGGAAGGACCATAAAGTCAGAATTCAAAATTTGTTTGGTGATTGACTAGATTCAAATTAGGAGCGAGACTAGGAATAAAACTCAATTACCCCAAAATTTGGACCAGATTACAAAATGTTACCCCAACCTTTTGAAAGGCAAGCCTCAAGGGTGCGGGGTGTGTTAGGTGCAGGGTCCTTTTCTCACGGGCGCTGACAGTTTGCCCTCTTCCTGAGGTTCAGTGAATGAGTGGTTACTGGTGCAAATATGCACCTGGTACCTAAGGAAAACTCAGCTGCATGTGTTTCAGCAGGCTTCTGGCTTATAAATCTGTGACTGGAGTTGGAGACTTTCAGGAACCGCCACATGAATAGAACAGGGGAGGAAAGCTGATATAGCTCTGCATGCCTACTTTTCATTTTAATCAGTGGCACTGGGGGGCAAGAGGGCTTCTAAACCACTTATTTTTCAAATAATGCTAGGAACTGACTAGAAATACATTCAGAAGGAAAACACAGTAATTAATTTGTCATTAAAACTTGAGGGGTCTGGCTCCACTTATAGGTGATAATGAATGTTTTGCATGTAATTAGCAAGAATAATTAGCACATTTCTGGTAACAAATAGACTGAATGGTTCTCTGAACACAAATTAATTGCACTAAAGAGGCAATTGTGTCTCCTTAGTGTCTGACTCTGTCCCTGTTTGCATTCATACATACTCTACACCACTGCAGCTTTGTGTAGCTAGGAAGAGGAATCTATAAAGCTCTACCTCTTCCATCTGCTTCTCAGAAATTTCGGGACCACCAGGGGACTTGTTTGTCAAAACTTGTTAAACAATTTGTGATCTTTAACATGTGTTTTACTGTGTTAATGCATGAACCATTCAAACCAACTCAGTGGTTAAGCTGGGAAAGCTACTCTAATCAATCAAACACTGACACTTTAAACTCTGGGAAGTTTTAGAAAAACCTTCCCTGGAAAAGGAATATAAGGAAACATTGAACTACAAATGAGAGGGGGGAAACTTTAAGTTAGGTTCTCATGATGCACCTGAGATGATTTCTGGAACCTCAGGTGCTTCTGCACTGGTTGCATCTGTAGGTTTGCAATTGTGCTGCTAAGAAGAAAGAGGGTGGGATATAATTTAAACATTTAGACAACATGTAATATTTATACACACTGTAGGTTTCTTTATCAGTAAGCTTGAAACATTTTTTAAACTTCTAAAACTTACAATATGGAAAAATAATTTTAATGAACATGAATATTCTATCTTAGGATATTTGCAGAAGCTGAGAAGGCCATAACAACTTTAGAGAGAGCACCCTCTAACAGAATTGCATCCCTGGGAGTACTCAATAAATTATGACATAAACTAAATGGAAGCTGAATTTAGGCAGCCATTGGTTACCAGCTATTTCTTTTCAAACACTAACCTGGCTTTCTGTGGGGAGCAGAGTAGGGTGAGGCTGGCTTTATACTTGAGGTCAGGACATGTGTAGGTCTCTTGGTTGACCTACTTGAGGTGCTTTTCGTGAGCGATTACTAATCCTCTGGAAATTGCCTGCTCCTGGGTTTCTGAAACTGTTTTCTCCCCACGCCCCTCCCATAGCCTTCAGTTCCTTCTTAACTTCTGCTCTTATGTTGTACACCTGCCCTTCGGTGACTCTCTTCTGCTTCTGGAGCCTTGGTTACAACTTTCAAGGCATACAAAGGTCAATGGTGTCATAACTTGATTTCCATTTTTGTTTCATATTTTCAACTCTTTGTTGATTACTTTAATCCAGATGCACAAGTTTCTTTGCAAACACCAAGACATTTATCTGTAAAATTATTAATTTTCATCCTCAAAGTCCCTATTTCTATTCATGAAACTACCATTTAATCAGCCATAGAGTCTGGATATCTTGGAATATCTCAGTTTTCTCCTATTCCAATCAATTGCAAAGTCATACTCATTATTTTCTGAATAACATCTCTTTACTCTTTTATTCCATCCACCACTACCCTACTTAAGCCCTCATTTGGACAATTCCGTGAGCCTCTTCAATGATTTTCCTGTTGTCAGGAATTGGGTCCCCAGTGGCTTCCTCTACTCAAACTCATCTTCCAGAGGGGTCTCTGCTTAAAGTACAAAGCCCAAACTCCTTCGATTTTTGTTCAAAATTCTCCATAGTTTAAGTAGAGTCAATCCTCTGTTAAAATGTACACAAGCTAGACACGCTGTTTTCAGACAAATTTTGCGTATTCTAGCTTTTCATGAAACCCCCTGGATTGCCATTTCCTACCTTCTCTTTTCTAAATCCAGCTGCCAAAGCCCTGATTTTTTCCCCTTCCTCATTTAGCTTCTCTGATCACCAAAAGCTGCAGTAAAATTTTTATCTGAATGTTGTATCACTTCAGTGTGGATTAGTTAGGATTCAACATGTATTGGCTACTATTGGCATTTATCTTTTCCAAATCTATTTCTGGTTTCTACATTTAAATTTATCAGTGCCGAGGACTGTGTCATTTTAAAGTTGATAATTCAGTTTTGTATCAGTCATATTTTACATTTGTTTCAAAACTAATTTTCATTAAAATTGTCCTTTAAGATGATTTTCCCTTTTTTTGGGTTCTGTCTGAGGCTCTGGGTCTTGCTTCATCTTTCACTTGTCCAGGGCAAGGATTTTAACTCATGCAGGGGAAAGAACACTTATCTAAATTTGTGCATCCTTGTGCTTCCAGTGAGGAAGGTTTGTGTACTAGAGGATAAATAGAAGCTTTCTCATTGGCTGGAAGATTTCATAGGTCATGACTTTGGAGAGGAACATGAACGATGAGGTGGAAAAATGACTACAAGTCAGGGATGCAGGTTCTAGTCCTACCCTGTTGTTGACAAGCTGTGTGTCTCTAGGAAAATTGTTTTTGCCTCACTGAGTCTTACTTCCTCACCTACAATATCCAAGCATTCATTCATTCCCACTCTAAGCAATTTTGACTAGGGGAAATCTCATATAATGCTGTTCCTGTAACACTTGGTTCATACTTATATTACAACTTATATCATATTGTCCTAAAATAGTCTTATAGTTATGTTTCTTCTCAGATAATCAATGGAAGAGTCCATGTCCTATTATCCTTGTATTTCTGACAATGAGCAAAGTGCTCTTGGACTAGTGGGTTTTGAATGAATGATCGTGCAGAAAGTGTTAGGGCCAATCATTTTCAAGTGAGTACAGCTGTAAAAGGACAGCAATGTATCTTTCACTCTTCTTATAGGAGCTTGAAGCTTTGAGCTCTTACTTTTGGGAAGTGAAACAAATATTTTTAAACATTTCCCACTTTGGTAAATTGACCACCAACTTTAAACAAAATAAATTATAGTTAATCTTCTGGCTCACAAGCTTCTCTCATCTGTAAACAATCTGTGAACTTTGCATTCAGGTTGTTTCATACTGGCAACTTTTTACATTGAAGTCTCACATATCCCCAGGATTCTTATTAATCTAGTTCAAATGATATCATGAAGTTTTGGTGAAAGAGATTGCAAAGGAGTTTATGTTCCTTAGTCGTCAGTCAGGAGGAGGGAACCATTCTAAAATGGAGACAGCTGCATAAACCAAAACTTCAACAGGTGGAACATTTAACGTAAGATCTACTTCGTATTATAGACAAACAGGTTCTAGCTTCCAAGTGGCTCTTTAACTTTAATAAACCAATATTAGAAGTGACTCCTTACTTTTGAACACAGCTGGATTTGTATTTGCAGTCTCCTCACATTCTTATTTGCAATCCTTATTAATTCATAATATGGCATGACTAATTCTTAAATCCAATATGAAGATTTTATTAGGCTAAAAATTACTTTAAATTGTTTTACATTTTTTAGTGTTTAGTAAGAATGAGTGAACCAAGAAAGCTCTCTTCTTTCTACCTAGGAGTATTCTCAAGTTGGGCTTCTACTAGGTGTTCTTGAAAAGGAAATAAATGTTTGGTTAGTTTTTTTTTTTGATAAGCAATAGAAATTATAAGTATTTTGAATACTTATGACAATATACTAGAATTCAGCAGTTTCACGGTCTTAGGTAAAATTACAATTTCAGAAATGCTTTCAGTTTGACCTCACTCGCCATTTCTGTGTGACCTATCTGCAGGTTTGGACTATTTCTCCTCTTATTTACTCAATCTTGTCATTTCCATAACATGAGCTGAGGCACATAATGGTGAGTGTTTGTAGCTACCTTGGGTGGAGGAGGTTCCTGACTGCTGCGGGTTGCTGGGCAGCTAGGGGGCTGTTTTCTAGCTGGGATCTTTACACAAGTATGGCAGGAATCCTTTTACATACTCAGTAGAAATGAAAAAGTGTATTTTATGAGTAATAAGACACTATAGAATTTAGTCAGTTGAGAAGAGCGTATTCAGAGGTATGTGAGTCCTGCCCTTTAGAATTCTGAAACATCTTTAAGTTAGAGGTCTCTGAAAATGTGTGGAATTAATCAGACCATCCTTAATTTGCAGGGGAGATTATACCTTTTCTTTATGTGCATTTGAAATATAGGACAAATGTCCATTTTGTTCTGGAAATTTATTTATGCTAGTAAATGGTCCTTTAGGTCTAAGAAGTTAGAAATAGTAGTTGATTTAAATTTGAATTCAAGAGCTTGCTATTTTAATATTACAGTCCATGTCCTACCAGAAAATTCTTTATGGAAAAATTTTAGATGACTTACTTTCAGTTAGAGCATTTTCAATTGCTTGTACCTCATTCCACAAGCACAAGGGAATTCTTCATTCTTCCCATCCAAGCTATATTAACATAGCTTTTCAGTATGTGAGCTCCTTGCTGTAGTGTAATGAGTCAAGTGTGCTTTTAAGTACATAATCATGACCCTCTCCTTTATTACCCTCCCATATCCCTCTGCACCCTGTCTTCCCCCAGCCCAAAAACAGTGTCTTGAGCTTAACTTACTAGTTTGGCTTTCCCTGAACCAGAGCAATGAAGTCATACGATAATTTTAAGGTTGAGTAATTATGTTTTCAGGTGTTTGACATTTAAACCTTGAAGATGAAGTAGGAGTCTTGTCTCTCTATATTCACTTATGATGAATGTTCTTGAGATATTGCACTTAAATGCTTAACTGTAGTCAGTTTGCACTTCAGCTGTGGACATCATTAGGACATGGGAAAAGGTGTCTTTTTTGTTAATAATTGGGAGAGCAACCAGTCAAAGGAAGTGGAAATGCTTTCTTTTGAGCTGGTGTGGTCTGATTTTTTTCTGGCACTTCTCTTTGTTTCAAAGTAGAAACTGGTAAAACCCATCAGTGGTGACTTTCTTTGTTTTAATTGTCCTTACGTTGACTGATATTTGTGAACCAACTATTTTAAAACATTTATATACTACTATAGTAAGTAAATTTCCAGGAGCAGAACCATGTGATGATTCTTAATATTCCAAAAGTGTAAATTAAATCTCCTTGACTCTTGGCATACAAATGCTGTCACACTAATGGACAATTCTATCAATCACAATAAATGATCTAAATAATTTTTGAGTGAGATTTAAATAAATATCATAATGATATCAAGACTGTTTTAAAAATTGCTTTCTTTTTAAAATTTTAAAAAATTTTTTATTTTTTAAATTTTTATTTTTGTTCAATACAGTTGTTTCCATTTCCCCCCACCACTCTCCCATGTCCCACCTACCCCCACCTTACATCCTCAATCCTAACCCCATTTGGCTTTGTCCATGGGTCCTTTATACAAGTTCCTTGGTGACTGTTCCCCTTCTTTCCCCCCTTATTTCCCTCCCCTTAGTTACTGTCAGTTTGTTCTTTATTTCAGTGTCTCTGGTTATATTTTGCTTGCTCATTTGTTTTGTTGATTAGGTTCCATTTAGAGGTGAGATCATATGGTATTTGTCTTTAACCACCTGGCTTCTTTCATTTAGCATAATGCTCTACCATTTCATCCATGCCATTGAGAAGGGTAGGAGCTCCTTCTTTCTTTCTGCTACATAGTATTCCATTGTGTAATGTACCGTAGTTTTTTTATCTACTCATTTACTGATGGGACCCAGTAATTCCATTTCTGGGATCATACCCTAAGAATCCTGAAACACCAATTCAAAAGAAACTGTGCACCCCAATATTCATAGCAGCACAATTTAAAAGTTGCTTTCTTATTGATGTAATAATTCTTTACTGAGGAAGAAATATTTTGTTGTCTCAAGGATGTCAAATACATTCTACATGTGTTTAGGACATGGATAAACCACCTCTTCTACACTCATATATGTCAAACGTGAGGCTTTGTCTGAGGATGCATTATGCATTCACTGTAACCTGGCTGGCCAGTTATGGGAAAGGTAGCACAAAACTGGACAGAATATCTGAAATTACACCAAAACAAATTCGGAAGAAAAATACTAGCTTAAATATTGGGGAAGTCTATAGCATTGGCACTGAGCTTTGAATTTACTAGGGTTCATGAGAGTATCTCTACTTTTTTCATGTCTGTATGCCCCACTGTAGTCTTTATGATCTTGTTGTTTTCACAAGTGAATTTGAGCTCAATGACTCAACATGTAACCTGCTTACATTCAATATATACCACTTTGAACTTTAAGCACTTTTCAAAGTCCTTTCTTTGACTATTACTTTAAAATCAGACCCTAGGAATGGTAATGTACCCATTAACAGCTAACACTTGCTCAGCACTTGGCAGCTCACTGTAGTCCCTGGTGAGGACTTCAGCATCACGTGCACTGATGGCCTTCCCCACCAGACAGGCTCCCTTCTCAGGCCACGGAGTGGTGATGGCACCAGGGTTATGATAAGTGTATATTTTCATTTGATCTTCACAAGAACCCTGAGATAAACAGGGCAGAGGTGAAGAATCCCAGACCCAGAAAGAGGGCGTGCACTGTGCACAGCCTCATTAGGGTGAAGGGGCTCAGAACTCAAACCCAGGCCTTCCAACTTCAACTCAGGGCTTATTTTGTGCCACCACCACAATGAGGCAGTGTCATTAATGGTTTAAACAGCTGGTTAGACAAGCATAAGGGTGTCCTGGGAGGGTCCCTAAATCTTAGTTTCCTCTTGCCAACCATTCCCACTGATGATGAGATGAAATCAGATGAGCCAACTAAGGGCAACCATGTGTCATGTTCTGGGTATTCTCTAACCATTGACTTCTTTATTCACACAGCAACCTTGGGGGCACATACGATCATTGCCTTCATGTCACAGATAAGGAAACTGAGGCACAGAGAGATGAAGTGGCTTGCCTGAGCTTCCTCAGTTAGTAAGTAGCAGAGTTGGGATGTGGCCCCAGGGCATCTGTTGCTAGAACCTATACTCAATTCAGCAGACCTCATGCTTTCACCTATTTTAGCTAATAGAGTGCTACTCATACAGTATGAGACTTACTCATTCATTCTTACCAGAAAACGAACATTGCATTTAAGGCTTTCTGAGGGGAATTCTGATCCAGTTAGCAGTCCCATCAGGATGCCTGCCTCCCCATAATCAATGCCTCCACCTTCAGTGCTTGGATCTCCCTCAGTCTCCCCTCCTTGAGGCACAGAGGAATTGGCTTTTCTAGACCCAAAGACAGAAACCAAGTTCTCCTCTGCTTTCTGCCTCCAGGGAAAATACCACTGTCCCATTTATTTTGCTTAGACCTGTTTTCTACATCTTGGTTAGTCTTTAATCTTTTCTAGATCTTCATTCATGTGTTCACATTCCTTTTAAAGTGTGGAGACAAAAACTGGACATGATACCTTTAATAATCAACTGACCTCAGTGCATTAGAGTTCTGACCTGTTTCTGATCCCTGCCTGTTGTTCCACTTGATAACATCCCAACTCCATGCTAAATTTTCAGCAGCAACACTGGCTCACATTTAATGTGGGTGTGTTTTACTCCTGGGGCCTTGCCAGTCATGTTAGTGTGGTCTTCTTGTTTCAATGTGAACCTCCTTTCATTGAAGGAAAGGTATTTGACAAAAGATTCAATCCCATATACACTTTGTAAACTATGTTATTTAGTGTAGAAACCTAAACACAAAAAGAGGCTGTACACTCTCTTGAGCTAGCTGACCCATTGGATCACACACACACACACACACACACACACACACACACACACACACTGGAGCAAATTTCCACCCCACAGAGTCCAGGGTAAATTGTAGCAAAAGCTACATGCGGCTTTGTTTTCTAGTATGCTACAAAAGGAAGTGGTGAAAAGTCCCACTATTTTAGACTGAGTTGGAAAAATACTGGAAGGTACAGAGAATTGCTGTATATTGGCATAAAGACAAGTAGATAATTCAGAAGGTTGTCATGGTATGTTCTACAAGTATTGGATTCTTTTTGCCAAAGAGTCTCTGTTCAAATTTAATACTATTCAATGGCCTAAAAGGAAACATGTTTTTTATTATATAGCTATAATTTGACCATAGGCATATTATTGTAATGTAATAAAACATTTCACTATCTGTTTAGAGAGAGAGAATTTTATAGTTATAAAATTACAATAACTGTATTCTCAAGGTACATAAATGAATTCATTACTCAGGACAGATTTAAGCATAGAATACTATTTGAATAATGTAAGCCCTTAAGAATTCACTTAATTATTTCTAAAATAAATTTAACATAGATTGGGCTTATTTCCATGATTCAAAAATTGGAAAGAGTGCAAGGAATATAAATATAGGATTAAAATAAAACAATATAAGGACATTTGGTTGTTGTTAATTGCTATGTTCAAATAATTATTTTGCTAGTAGGTGTGTTTGTCACTGTGGCATGTATATGTATGTGGTTTGTGTGCATGCATGTGTAGTGTATGTGGTATGTGTAGGTATGTGCACATACCTTGTACATACCTCATGCATGACAGGTGTGTGCAAGCATGTGTGGCGTGTGCCTGCATGCTTAGATGCATATGTATACAGCAGGTGTGTTGTATATGCATATGGTCTGTGTACATGCATGTGTGCATGCATGTATGTGGCAGAAATGCATGCATGTTTACACACATGTGTGTCCACATTTAGTGTGTATATTTGGTGGTGTGTGCGCATATGTGGTATGTGCATGCATTGTGCCTGTATGCACATGTGTGTATATGTATTTGTCATTTGTGAAGCCAGAAACAGTGTGAGCATCTGCTCTGGCAATTTGCTCTGCCTTCCTGGACCTTGCAGTGTTTTGACACTGTCTGAAACAGAAGCTTTATTGCCTGAGGGCTACTAATTGCACAGACTGCATTTTTCTCACTAATTTCTCATGACATTGCTGATGACATACAACATTAATGTCTAAACTTTGAAAAAGTATTTCTTAATGAGACAAATGCACATGCAGCTGTTTTCAGATACAGATGTTTTCTCATGGTAACTGTTGACTTCCAGCTAGACATCCTGGAGGGACAAGAGAAGTGAGGAGGAGATGGGATACTCAGGAAGCTGGAAGCCTTCCCCAGCTAGCTTGCCTATGTTCTGCCCTAGGCCACTTGTAGCTCATCTTTGTAGTTCTGTCTCAGGCTTTGCTCATTTTTTCCTTTTCCTATTTTCTGTCCTTCTTACTTTTTACCTTCCCTAATTTCACCCACCTATTCCTCATATTCAATGTTTTTCACCCGCCCCAGGTCCCCTAGTCCACTTTACACTAATAATCATTTATTTGTGTCCATTCTATATGCTAGGTACTGTTGTTAGGCACTGTACATATTTTATGCCATATAATCACAGTAACTCTGTGAAGGAGGTACTATTATTATAACAATTTTATTGCTTTGGAAAATAAAGTTCAGGTTGAATATTTGTCATGATCACACAGAATCTGAGGAGAAGTTTGAGGAAACCATGTTATGCCTGCTGCCACTGCACCACACTGCCTCCCATTTTTTTCTTCTCTACATACTTTTAACATCTATATTAGTAATACATTTTCTAGTTTTTAGTAATAGCTCTTTGCTCTCTTACCTCCCTTGGTTTCCTGTTACTAGACACCATTCATCCAAAGAGATTGTGATCATCCTGTGTCTCTCCTTCTTTTTATCTATTTTTATTGTTGACAGTGTGGATGGACTTAGAGATTACTATGTATGCTAAGTGAAATAAACCAGTCAGAGGAAGACAAATACTATATGATCTCATTTATATGTGGACTAAAATGAACAAAATAAACAGAAGAATAAAATAGAAACAGAGGCATGGACACATGGAACAGACTGACAGCTGTTAGAGGAAGGGGAGGACTGGGTGAAAAAGGTGAAGGGATTATCCAGAGGGCATATATGCATCCTGTGTCTCTTAACTGCTGAATTTATCTATCTATCTGGATTTTTCTACCATTTTATTTGGTTGTTTCTTGTCCTGCTTATTATGTATCAGCCAATCCCTTCCTTCTTGCTGTCTTTTGTATCCCCACCTCTCCATTTTATTTCCTCACCTGCTGTGTGGAAAATAAACTTTATTTCTATTATATATTGGTTTCATTTGAAGTTGTGCTTGTTTAATGTAAAGTATATCAATGCTTTCTCTCTCCTCTATAAAAATACAAGGACTTATAACTGAATTCCAATCGTCTATACATGCCCATATACTATTGTTGTCTAGTCTTTGAGACACATTTTCTAAACTTCACAAATTATATGTTCCCAGCGTTTTAAAAAAAATTCTTATGTTTAATTTAATTCACATGTTTACCAACTTCTTTGCTGGCCATTTCTTTTTGTATCATATATTTTCTTTCTGAAATAATTTTCCTTCATAAAGTTCTTTCATTAGCAGTTTTTCAGGTTTTTATTAAATCTGAAAATGTTTTGATTATTATTTTGTTTCTGGAAGAGAGTTTTGCTTGATACACCATTCTACACCGACAAGAACTGTCTCACCATTTTGAGGATGTGCTACTCTTGTTTATCTTTCACTGCTGCTGCTGAGAAATCTGCTGTCTGTCTAATTGTTCTTTTGTTGATGATTTAGACTTTCTCATTGGGTGCTTCTAACGTATTTGCAGAATTAATGTTTTCTTTAATGCTTACTTTCTTGGTATACTTTTTGTTTCCTTTTTTTGTGGATTCATGATTTCAAAAGTTTCATCTATGACCTCCTTACATTTTTCTTGTATTCCATACCTTTATTCTCTTTTGTTAAGATTTCAATTACATACAGCATAACCTCCCATATTTTCCCTTCTTCCCTTCCATACTATATCCTAGGATTTATTGTTTTATCTTCCAACCTAGCTGAAACACGTATTTAGTTTTTTAGGATAGTCTTTTCCTTTATTTTATTATTATCCTACTTGCAATTTTCCTCTTACATTTTAACCTCTAAGATTCACTGGCAAGTATGTATATATGAGGCTGAGAATTTTGAAATAAATGCAGCTGTTCTTACTTCAATAATCAGGCATGTGAATACTGGCCCAGGTTTTCATCTATATAACTTCATGGGAATTCTCCCAGGACATGATTCAGATGACTGACCTTAAACAACCACCTCCCTGTTCATCCATCAATCATTCACAAATTCATCTGTTTCTGAGTAGGTTACTGCAATTGCACCAAAATACCTAGCATCTAGAGTCTCAGGGGAAATGTGTTGCAATCCTCATCAGTGGTACTTTTCTTTAACAAAATGTTAGTACAGAAAGCAAACCTTTCATAATAAATTATAAATACGACTGCCATTACTAAATTACTAGTTCAACAAAACCGGGGACTATGATTGTGGTGGTTTGGACAATATACAGTGGAAGTAGTAGTTTACTCAACAAGGGAAAAACTTTTTTGAGGTGAAAGATAAAGCTCCATATTCCCCATTTGCTTAAGCCTTGACCATCAAATGTACTGTTGTAACTTTTGTTTTGTTGAATTACTATGCTTGCCTCATATTGCTGAGTTGGCAGATTGTTTATTTCAGTCAAGTCTGTATATCTTCATTCAGACAGTGCCTTTGGGTAGCTTATGTTCAGGTGTGGTGTCTGTGTGTGTATGTATGTGTTGAGTGTTTACTGGCAGTAAAGGGCACAGGATGAAAGGATAAAAAAGACATGGCTACTGTCCTTCTTACTTTTTATCTTCCCTAATTTCACCCACCTATTCCTCAGATTCAATGTTTTTCACCTGCCCCAGCTCCCCTAGTCCACTTTACACTAATAATCATTTATTTGTGTCTCCATTCTATATGCTAGGTGTTGTTGTTAGGCACTGTACATATTTTATGCCATATAATCACAATAACTCTATGAAGGAGGTACTATTATTATTTCAATTTTCTTTTCTTTCATGCTTATCTTCTTTTTTATGTCTTCATCTTTTCTTTCATAATTATGCCACTTTTAATTAGGATTCCATTCAGAAATTAAATTCAGCCACAGTCCCAATCACAACATCAATGACCTCTCTCAGGACAACATGAACCCACCATTTCTATAGGTTCTGCTGATTCCTCTTCCTCTTTTATCTCCTTAACTGTGGCACAATTCATAAGCCTTTTACATTAGTTTCCAGATCCTTCCTCTTCAATTCATTTCCTTGAGATCCTTCACTTTCATGGTTTTTAAAAACACCATTATACTATTGATTTTCAAATATGCATGGACCTAGATGCTACATTGCAAATTACTTACTGGTCATCTTCATCTGGATTTCTTTAGTCAGTTGAAGTTCTACAAGTACAAAATCAAAATGATCTTTCCCTTTAAATTAATTTCTGTTTGTAACCTCTTCACTTCTTTTAGAGATGCTACCATTGTTCTAGGTTCTCTTGTTAAAAACTTTGCAATCAGTTGAAAGCCTTATCTTCCTTTTGTCCCCTCAGCAAGGACTAATTATCCATTAGGCATAGTGAGTGAAGTGCTTACTTAGGGCCTATGATAGTTTTAGGGACCCATGAAAATGTTTTAATTTTTCTTAAAATATGAAGAAAAATTTTAGGTAAAATACTCTGTTCTAATATATAATACTGGTGTGTGTGTGTGTGTGTGTGTGTGTGTGTGTGTATTTCTGTCCAAAGGTATCCAGCCATGTAATATGAAAAAGAGAGATATTTATTGAAGAAGTTACAGGATACAAGAAATATTGTATACAGGACAATGATATCTTGGTCCCCTTCGCAGTAGGCGCCTTGGGACCTGACACAGTTCTCCCAGTCACCATCAGCCGCCCCATCATATTTTCCTGACTCTCATCAATGGTCTGAAACCCCTACCCCTTCAAAGGTGATTTTGGTTTTGGGAAAAGCCAGAAGTCTCAGGGTGCCAAATCTGGGCTATAGGGGGTTTGACTCACCTAGGCAATTTGATGTTTTACCAAAAAATGCTGCACAAGGTGTGTTGTATAAGTGGACGTGCTGTCATAATGAAGCCGCCAATCACCAGTTGCTTAGAGCTGCAGCCTTCTGAATCATCTGAATAGTTTCTGTGCAGGAATGTTCAAGCTTAACACAAAATTTGATGCAAAGTTTTTGCACCACTTGCTCATTCTTTTTTAATGCAATGGACACAACAGTACACATGCTCATTCAACGGCATCTAACTGCCCCTCTGACTAGTACAGTGAAGTTGTTCATGCATGTGCATTCCAGTCCATTCTCATTGGCTGCCAGGTTACACTGATGTTGCACAGACTATTCTCATCATATTAACAATAGCTAGACTTTTTCCAGACAGACCTCATACATCCATAGCCATGAAGGCAAAAGTCCTTAGCCTTCAGTGATTAGTCTGTCTTTAAGTCTTACTGATTCATGTGTTGCTTTTATCTCTTTCCTTTTAATTTTTTTTTCATTGAGATCAGCTTGATATTGTCCCTTATTTCCTCACTTATGAATATTATCTGATGAGTTTTATTAGTGCTCTGCAATTATATATGTGAATGGGTTGGGCAGAGAGAATATCCTCCATAAAAGGTAAATGCACCCAATTTTCTGCCTCACAGAAATAAACAAGAGTGGAAATAACATTGGTCTTGAAATCAAGAAAGCTAGTGGTTTTGATCTTGATTATTCTGTGTCTTGATTTTCTTACCTTTAAATTGGTTTAATATTCACTCTACCTTCCTTATAGTGGTGTTGTGGGGACCAGAAAAAAATGGAAATGCAGTAGTTGTGTGAACTTCAAAGTAAGGAAACTCTGCTTTCTTTGTGTCAATTCTTGAACCAACAATGTACAGAGTTTTCCTGTATCTATAAAATTCATGTTCTGACTGACTTCAAGGCTCTCTTTAAATTGTGGTTCTACTTTCCTTCCACCCTCTGTTTCACCAGACTTTCATGTGCTGATCTCTCAGTACTCAGTCATTCTTATATCCACACTTTGGCTCATAATAACCCAATCACTGAAATGCTTTTTATGGTCATATCTAATTCTGAAATGTATTGCTCATTCTGTATGTATTTTTCTAATTAGTTTCTATCCTCCTTAAGGACAAATTTGGTTCTGCCTATTATTCTATAGAGTTTGGAGCAGCATCGTGCATTTATTTTATGCAGTAAGTTGATTCCCTTGCCTTCATATATGCTGCTTCTCCAACTATAATGTCTTCTTCTTTCCAACCACCTCTGCACAGCCCACTTATCTTTCAGTCTCACTCAAGACCTGAATTCTTCATAAAGCATTTTCACTACTGCACCCCTGGGACTTCTATTTTTGCTGAACTTCAGTTGCACTTCCTGAATAGTTTAGCACCTGGCTGCACAGCTTGTGCCTTTCTAGGAGTGAAAGAAGAGAATGTGCTTAGGTGAAAGCACATTATAAAGGGATTAAATATATTTTGGGTTGGTATTTTTTGAACCTCGTGTATATTTTGTAAGATGAAAGATGTCTAATGGAAAATAATCTTCATTAAGAAATACTATATAGAAGAGATCTAGGTGACCCAAATGCAGTTTAATGCAGTATTTTTTATTGTTGTTGTTGAGAATATAGCAGTTTGAGATTTAGAAGCTACCAAGGAAATTAAAATGTTGACACCCAAGCTCCAAATATGGCCTTAAAGAAGCCAACAACTATAAGATTCTGTGTAATCCAAGTGTGGTAACCTAACTCTGCTCCAGGAACTGTGAGCCAGTCTGACATCTCTCTTCCCTGCTGAATTATTATGATTAATTTTTGCACTTGTAACACAATACTCGAGTCTGCACTGTAACAGTGACCCAAAGGTCTGAAAGCTGTTCAATTCCTGAAAAACTAAAGAAATTAATGAGTGACTTGAGGTGCTGAGTAGCCTGTATGAATAGCAACTGTGTGTTTGGGTTGAATGTGAGATGTTTCTGGATTCCTGATGGTATAGGTATGGTGTATGAGTTCTTTCCATGGTATAAGGGAAATACCTAATGACAGAAAATTGCTTATTTTGGACCATTTTGAACCTGGTTTTAACATTAGGGGAAAAATACACTACATCTGCTAAGAGCTAAACAAGGCGTTTCATTGCACTTTGGGTCCCAGTGAATGCCTGTGGCCCACCTCAAGCTTCCAGTGCAAAACTGGAGGAACATTGTTAGCTGACAGATAAGCCACACAGGGTGAGTTCTTCAGGGTACACATCAGCACGGGGACTGGAAACTACGTATTTCTGGTGGGGGGTGCACAAGAAAGTGCAATTGAACAGATCAGTGCCAGATTTAACTGTATGTGACCATTGATATACTGCCATTTGGGATGACCTGGACATTTTCAGTAGTAGGGTAGGAAAGTTGGATAAATTGGTAGCCTAGACACATAGATATAACTTCCCCCCACCCATAAATACCCTTTAAAAAGCCAATTTTTCTTTCCTTTCCTTCCTTTCTGAATCTCTTCCCTTTCCATCAATCTCTCCAAAGTGCTCACAGTCCAGAAATCTAGAGACATTTATGCTAAGTATTTGCCAGTGGGCTTAAAATGAAAGAAAGAAACTCAAAATGACAAAATAATGACACTCCTCAGGGAAAGATGGCTTACCTGTAAGTTAGAGAACTGCCCACTGTAACTTACTGATAACTCTCGCCACTGAAAGGTGACAGTGTCCTTATCTAAGACACAGGTAGTAAGTGGAAATAGATTGCAGGAACTTTGGGATGTTCACTTCTAGACTTCTCCTGACCTCTGTGAACCAGTATTGTTAGGATGCCAACAGTTTTTAAGATCCGTTGCTTGATCCTGAAAATACTGTCTCACAAAATGGAGACTTGGGCATGGAGAGGCCTTCCTTTGGGGTCCATCCTTTTCATGGAAAGAAGCTATACCATGCTTTCCAATGCAACCATTCTTCCAAGATTGATAGTGGAGTATCTCCCTTCCAAACCACAGTGGAAGATAAGAAAGAATGAAAACATCAAACCTCCTTCCCCACCCATCATTCCAAATAAAACCAATTTTCTCTGGCTCAAAACTGGCTCAGTTTTCTCTTTCTTCAACTAGTGGTTGCTGTGTGAATTTGGAACACAACCATGCTTCACCTATATTTGGCAATACTTAATAATCTGCATGCATAGTTTTCTCTATGAATGGCAGGAACACAGGAAAAAGTATGCAGCTATTCCTTTCTTGATTAATTTTTGAAGTGGCTACATATTTCTGAAGTTATTATAATAAACATGAAATTCAATGAATGCAGTGAATAGATTGCAAAGTAAAGGAAATCAAATTAGTGAAACAGACAAAAATGGGAAGAATTTTTAGAAACAAAAAGAAAAAGGGGTGAAAAAATAAGAAAAAATAATAGTTTTCTCTTATTTTACAGTTAATAGTTTTGGAGAGCATTTATGAGAGATGTAATCAATGTGAAAATAATAGGTTTGTTGATAAAATAGAACAAATTTAATATAAATTATAAGAAAACATCCCTGGCTGTTGTGGCTCAGTGGATTGAGCATTGGCCTGTGAACCAGAGTCACCTGTTTGATTCCCAGTCAGGGTACATGCCTGGGTTGTGGGCCAGGTCCCTGGTAGGGGTTGAGTGAGAGGCAAACACATTGATGTTTCTCTCCCTCTCTTTCTCCCTCCCTTTCCCTTTCTCTAAAAATAAAAAATAAATAAAAAGTCTTAAGAAAACATTAAAGAAAAGTATCTTGATCTAAGTGAAGATTTCAATGAAAATATACAAAATGATCTAGGTAAAACTGAATGAAGACCCACTCTTAGAAATCATACTGAAATTTTGAAATACTGAAGAGAAAGAAAGCCATCTGGCTAAGTGGACACTCATTGTTATGCCTTTAAAGCAGTAGCTACCAGAAGAGAAGACTTGTGTAGGAAACTTATACAGAAAATATTCAGACCCAGGGAGGCTAAACTGATCATTGTACTGAGTCTTCATTCTTTCCTTCTTCATTTTTGAAACAGAAGACATTGATTTTAGCTGGACACCTGGTCTTCCAGCTAGACACTATATTTCACAACCTTGCTCTAACTTGGGTGTGGCCATATGATAGTGCAAATCAGTGGGATGGGGTCAGAAGTGATGTGTCCAGTCACCCTTTGAAAGATGAACCTACTTGAGTTGGGCTCCCTTGTTCCTTCCCTCAGATTGGAATGTCACCCTGGACCGTTGGGAGGTCAGTATCTGAGGAGATGGTGGACCTATACACTGAAAAGGCCTGATTCTCTGAGTGACTATGGGCTGTGGAGATTCCTAGCTAGTCCCAACTGTTTCTGTTGGACTGTTACATTGAATAGAAATAGACTTCTAACTTGCCTGAACACATAATACTTTGGTACAGGAATGTAGCTTGTGCAATAACTGAATTGCCCAAGGCTTGTGCATACAGACAAGTTGTCAACCATAAATAATGTCCAGGAAAAATTTTCCCATAAAGTGGAGTAACCCAGCAGATTTTTGACAAGTGGTTTTGTAGCTATTGGATATTTATAGGCAAAGTTGAAATCTCAACCTAAACCTAACACCTTATATAAAAGTTAACTCAAAATGGATCATGGACTTACATGTGAAATGTAAAACTACAAAACTTTTAGAGAATTCAAAAGAAAATCTTTTGGAGATTTGGAGATCTCCTTGCCTAGAGTTAGGCAAGGGTTTATAGATATAAAACCAAAATTGCAATTCATAAAAGGAAAATTGATAAATTGGACCTCATCAAAATTAAACACTTGCTCTGTGAAAGCCCATGTGAAGGTACAGGACAAACCTCATACTGGGGGAAACTATCTGTAAATCACATATCCAACAAAGATTAGTATCTAGAATATATAAAACTCTTAAAATTAACAGAAAAATATTCCAATTAAAAATAGGCAAAATACATGAAAGACTTTTCAGCAGAATCAATAAACAGATGAAAAACAAGCCTATGCAAAAGTGTAGCCATCATTATATCATTAACCATCAGGAAAGTGCAAATTAAAACCACAATGAAATATTATGATACCTTTATCAAAATGGCTAAAATTAAAATCTTACAATGCCAAATATTGAAGAGGATGTGAAAAAACGACCACTCCCTCATATGTTGTTTGTGGGAATGTGAAATTGTACAGCTACTCTAGGAAAAAGCTTGGCAGCTTCTGATCTCATGCATATGTGGAATCTAATGAACAAAATAAACTGATGAACAAAATGGAACCTGAGGCATGGATACATGGAACAGACTGACAGATCTCAGGGCTTTGAGGGATGGGTAAAAGAAGGTGAAGGGCTTAGCCAAAGAACATCTGTGCATAGCACATGCGCACGGAGAATAGTGTGGTGAAGGCCAGGGGAGGGAGATGGGGGCTGGGTGGAGGTGGGCAAAGGGGGAGAAAATGGGGATATCTGTAATAGCATCAACAATAAAAAAACTAGAGATGTTATTATCTACAACTGAGCAATTGCATCCTTAGGCAGTTATCTCAGGTAAATAAAAACTTATGTTCACTCCAAAACTTGTACACCAGTGTTTATAGCAGCTTTAATTGTAATAACGAAAACCTGGAAAGAGCCTGATGTCCTTCAAGCAGTGAATAGTTGAACAAATGGTATAACATTCATACTACAGAATATTACTCAGCAGTAAAAAGGAAGAAATAATTAATGTACTCAACAATTTGGGTTAATCTTTGGGAAATTATGATGGGAAAAGTCAATCCCAAATGTTATATGATTCCATTTATATGACGTTTTTAAATGTGGTAATTTTAAAATAGAGAGGGTGCTGGTTGCCAGGGATTAAGGGCATGGTGTGGGAGTGAGAAAGGTGTAATTATAAAATGGTAAAACTAGGGATTCTTATAAAAACTAGGATTCTTACAAAACTAGGGATGGAGTTGTCCAATATATATTTCTTTCTTTTATTTATTCCAGAGAAATGGTGGGGGGGGGGGAGAAGGAGGAATAGAAACATCATTCGGTTGCCTCTTGGCATGCCCCTGACTGGGGACCAAACTCTCAGTCCAGGCATCTTCTGTAACTGGGAATTGAACCTGTGACCTTTTGGTTTTCAGAACAATGCCCAACAAACTGAGCCACACTGGCCAGGATGAGTTATTCAATATTTTGTTTGTGGTGGTAGGTACATGAACCTACACATGTGATAAAGTTGCAGAGAGTGCATGGGTACACCCACACACAGGCACAAGTAAAACTGGGGAAATTTGAATAAGATTGGTAGATTTGATCAATGTCTGAATCCTGGTTGTGATGTTGTACTTCCATTTTGCAACATACTACCATTGAGGAAACAGTGTAAATAGTACACAAAATCACCCTGTATTTTTTCTAACAACCCCATGTGACTTTACAATTATCTCAATAAAAATTTCAATTAAAAAGTGCAGTGACCCAGGAAATATGCAACTACTTTCCTTAGCAACTAATCAAAAAGAGCTTCTAAAACAATAAAAAGTGAGCTGTGAAATTATAGCTAATTAGAAGTCAGAGTTTTATATACAAATATATTTTAAAGAGACAATCTACATTTATAAAATATAGTATTTATATATCCAAATGAAATTTATAAAGATTGTGAAGGGTGGTGGAATGGTGCAAAAGTCCCAAGTTTCTTATTATCCACAAAGACAAAAAATACTGCTTTGTTATTGCTGGTGACAATTAAATACATGTTTAAGAATTATTTTGAAAAACTTGGATGCCATCATAAGAATTAAAAACAGAATGTCTACCTTCTGAATTATTGTAGAACAAAAGCAAATATACAATTTATAAACATATACGCACAACACCCCCAAACCCCCCCTAAGAAATGTTATATAAAAACATATAAATTAAGATGATCCAAATAAGATCAAACAGTTATAAGATATCCAAAATGAGATATACTTACTAAAAGATTTGTGGTCTGGAATTATGTTAAAGTTACCTTCTGCCATAATGTCTTTAAAAACTTTTTTTAAATAAAAAAATTTCAATTGTAATTGACATACAATATTATATTAGTTCCAGGTGTACAACTAGTGATTAGACATTTATATAATTTACGTGATCACTCTGATTAGCCTAATGCCCATTTGACACCATATGTAGTTATTACTGTATTATTTACTGCATTCCTTGTGCAATATTTTACATCCCTGTGACTGTTTTTATAACTTGCAGTTTGCACACTTTAATCCTTTCCTTTTTTTCACCCATCCTCCCAACTCCCCTCACATCTGGCAACCATCAAAATGTTCTCTGTATTTATGAGTTTGTTTCTGTTTTGTTTGTTCATTTATTTTGCCCTTTAGATTTCATATATAAGCGGAATCATATGGTATTTGTTTTTTTCTGTGTGATTTATTTTACTTAGCACAATACTTTCTAGGTCCATCAATGTTGTTGCAAATGGCAAAATCTCATTTTTTTAGTGGCTGAGTCATATAGCACAACTTCTTTCTCCATTCGTCTATCAATAAACTAAGGTTGCATCTATATCTTGGCTATTGTAAATAATGCTGCAGTGTACATGGAACTGCATTTGTCTTTTCCAATTAGTGTTTTGGGTTTCTTCAGATAAATATCCAGAACTGGAATCGCTGGGTTGTTTGTATCTTGTTACAGTCTTTGCATTAAAGTCTATTGGTCTGATATAAGTATTGTTACCTCAGCTTTTTTCCCCATATCCATGTGTATTAATCTTTTTTCATACATTTACTTTCAGCCTGTGTGTGTGTGTGTTTTTTTTACCTAAAGTGAGTCTCTTGGAGGCAGCATATGTATGGGTCTTGTTTACTTATCTATTTAGCCACCCTACATCTTTTGGTTGGACCATTTACTCCACTTACATATAATGTAATTATTTATTGCCTTCTTATTTCACATTTTTTGATTTTTTATTAAATGTCTCTTTAGCTTTTTAATTTATTTTTTTATTGCTGTTCAAGTACAGTTTTGTCCATTCTCCCCTCAACACTCCACCCATCCTTCCAATTCCCAAACCACACCCTCTATCCCACCCCCACTTGGCTTTGTCCATGAGTCCCCCATATATGTTCCTTGACCACCCTTTCCCTGTTTTCCCCCTTCATGCCCTCCCCTGTCTCTTCTAATCACTGTCACTTTGTTCTTCACTTTAATGTCTCCAGTTGCATTTTACTTGCTTGTTTCTTCTGCTGATTAGTTTCCACTTATAGGTGAAATCATATGGTATTTGTCTTTCACCTACTGGCTTATTTCACTTAGCATAATGCTCTCTGGATCCATCCATGATGTCATGAATGGTAGGAGCTCCTTTCTTTCTGATGTGTAGTATTCCATTTTGTAAATGTCCCAGAGATTTAGATCCACTCATTTACTGGTGGGCACCTAGGTTGCTTCCAACGCTTGGCTATTGTAAATTGTGCTGCTATGAACATTGGGGTGCATAGATTTATTTGAATTGGTGTTTCTGGATTTTTAGGGTATAATCCCAGCAGTGGAATCACTGGGTCAAAAGGCAGTTCCATTTTAAGTTTTTGGAGGAATTCCATACTGTTTTCCACAGTGACTGCATAACTCTACATTGCCACCAACAGTGTACTAGAGTTTCCTTTTCTCCACAACCTCACCAGCACGTGTTGTTTATTGATTTGGTTATGATGACCATTCGGTGTGGTGTGAAGCAGTATCTCACTGTTGTTTTAATTTGCATCTCTCTGATGGCTAGTGATGCTGAGCATCCATTCATCTGCCTCTGGGCTCTGTGTATGTTCTCCTTGGAGGAGTGTCTGTTCAGGTCCTTTCCCCATTTCTTAACTACATTGTTTGTCTCCATAGTGTGGAGTTGTGTGAGTTCTTTACATATTTTGAAGATCAAACCCTTGTCCGATGTATCATTGGTGAATATATTTTCCCATACAGTTGGTTCCCTTTTCATTTTGCTGATGTTGTCTTTAACCATGCAGAAACTGCTTCTTTTGATGAAGTCCAATTTGTTTATTCTTTCCTATATGTTCCTTGCTCTAGGGGACATATTGGTGACAATATTGCTGCGTGGAATATCTGAGATATTCATGCCTATGCTCTCCCCTAGGACTTTTATGGCTTTGCAACTTTTATTCAAGTCTTTTATCCACCTTGAGTTTATTTTTGTGTGTGGTGTAATTTGGTGGTTGAGTTTCATTTTTTGCATGTAGCTGTTCAGATCTCCAAATGTAATTTGTTGAAGAGGGTATTTTTATTCAGTCTTATGCTTTTGCCTCCTTTGTCAAATATTAATGACCATAGGGATCTATGTTTATATTTGGGTCCACTATTCTATCCCATCAATCTACGTGTTTGTTCTTATGCCAGTACCAGACTGTTTTGATTACAGTAGCCTTGTTGTATAGTTTGATATTTGGTATTGTGATCCCTCTGACTTTGTTCTTCCTTCTCAGAATTGTTGTGTCTATTCAGGGTCATTTATGGTTCCATAAAAATTTTTGAATTGTTTGATCTATATCTGTGAAATAGGTCATTGGTATTTTAATAGGGATTGCATTGACTCTATAAATTGCTTAGGGTAGTATGGAAATTTTGATGATGTTAATTTTTTTATTAATGAACACGGCATATGCTTCCATTTATTTGTACTTCCTTAATTTCTTTCTCCAGTGTTGTGTAGTTTTCTGAGTACAGGTCTTTTACTCCTTGGTAAGGTTTATTCCAAGGTACATTATTTTTTCTGTTGTTATAGTAAATGGGATTTTTTTCCTGATTTATGATTCTGATATTTCATTGTTGGTGTACAAGAATGCCTTCAATTTCTGAATATTGACTTTATATCACACTCTTTTGCCAAGCTCACTTATTATATCGAAGAGTTTTTTGGTGGAACCTATGGGGTTTTCTGTGTACACAATCATATCATCTACAAACGATGGCAGTTTACTTCCTCCTTTCCTATTTGGATCTCTCTTATTTCTTTTTCTTTTCTGATCACTGTGACCCCCAATACTATGTTGAAAAGAAGTGGTGAAAGTGAACACCCTTGTTTTGTTCCTGATCTTAGTGGGGAAGATTTTAGTTTTTGCCCATTGAGTATGATGTTGGCTGTAGGTTTTTCATAATGGTCTTTGCTATGTTGAGGTATGCTCCCTCTACTCCCACTTTGCTGAGTGTTTTTTTATCATAAATGGGTGCTCTATTTTGTCAAATGCTTCTTCCACATCTAATGATCGTGTGATTTTTGTTTTTCTTTTTGTTTATGTGATGTATTATATTAATTGATTTGTGAATATTGTATCATCCTTTCATTGGGGATGAATCCCACTTGATCATGGTGGATGATATTTTTAAATTATTGCTGGAAGTGGTTTACCAATATTTTGTTGAGGATTTTGATGTCTGTGTTAATAAGTGATGTTGGCCTGTAGTTTTTCTTTCCTTGTGGTGTCCATATGGTTTTGTGA
The DNA here is from genome assembly GCA_004026545.1 of Mormoops blainvillei. Lineage (NCBI taxonomy): Eukaryota > Metazoa > Chordata > Mammalia > Chiroptera > Mormoopidae > Mormoops > Mormoops blainvillei. Next base: position 52,761 of record PVJD01001384.1, on the reverse strand, counting down.
TTAGGATGATGCTGGCTTCATAAAAAGAGTTTGGGAGTCTTCCCTCCTTTTGCATTTTTTGGGATAGTCTGAGAGGGATTGGGGTTAGTTCTTCCTTAAATATTTGTAGAATTCTCTTGGGAAAACATTCGGTCTGTGGTTTTTGTTTGCCAGGAGTTTTTCGATTACTGCTTTGATTTCACCAGCTGTTATTGGTCTGTTCAGTCTCTCTGCTTCTTCTTCATTCAGCTTTGGAAGATTATATTTTCTCAGGAATTTGTTCATTTCACCCAGGTTTTCAAATTTCTAAGCATATAGTTTTTCATAGTAATTTCTTCCAATCATTTGTATTTCTGTCATATCAGTTGTGATATCTCCTCTTTCAATTCTGATTTTATTTATTGGGATCCTTTTCCTCTTTTTTTGATGAGTCTGCTTAAAGGCTTGTCAATTTTGTTTATCTTTTCCAAGAAATAGCTCCTAGATTTACTGATCTTTTGAATTGTCCTTTTAGTCTCTAGGCCATTTAATTCTGCTCTGATCTTGGTTATTTCCTTCCTTCTGTTCACTCTGGGCTTTGTTTATTGTTGTTACTCCAGTTCTTATAGATGTTATGTTAGGTAGTTTATTTGAAATGTTTCTATCTTTTTCAGGTAGGCCTGTATCACTATGAACTTCGCTCTCAGAACTGCCTTTGCTGTGTCCCAGAAGTTTTGGGCAGTTGTGTGTTCATTTTCATTTGTTTCCAGAAACTTTTTGATTTCTTGTTTGAACTCATTATTAACCCATTCATTGTTTAACAGCATGCTATTCAGTCTCTGTGAGTTTGAGTGTTTTTGAGTTTTTTCCTTGTGGTTCATTTCCAGTTTCAGGCCCTTGTGGTCTGAGAAATTGTTTGATATGATTTCAATTTTCATGAATTATTTGAGGCTTGTTTTCTATCCTATCATGTGGCCTATCTTTGAGACTATTTCATGTGCATTTAAAAGAATTTGTAGTTTACTTATTTGGGATAAAAGGTTCTATACATATCAGTTAAGTCAATTTGATCTAGGACATTGTTTAGTGCCTCAGTATCCTTGTTGATATTTTGTTTAGAATGTCTATCCATTTTTGTCAGTGTGGTTGAAAATCCTTTAGTATAAGTGTGTTCCTGTCTATATCATTCTTGAAGTCCTCCAAGATTTTCCTTCTATATTTGGGTGCTCCTGTATTGGGTGCATATAGATTTGCAATGTTTATGTCTTCTTGATGGATTCTTCCTTTGAGTATTATGCAGGGTCCTTCAGTATCTCTTCTTATGGCTTTTTTTCTGAAGTCTATTTTGTCTGATATAAGTATTGCTACCTCAGCTTTTTTCTCCCTGTCCATTTGCTTGGAATATTTTTTCCAACCCTTGGCCCTCAGTGTCTGTGGGTCTTTTTTTGTGAGGTGGGCCTCTTGTAGGTAGCACATGTGTACGTCATGTTTTCTTATGCATTCAGCTACTCTATGTATTTTGATTGTATCATTTAATCCATTAAAATTTAAGGTTATTATTGATAGGTACTTATTCATTTCCCCCCCTTTGTACCTGTGTTCCTCTCTCTCCTGCAGTAGCCATGGTCCCTGGCACAGGGCTAGGGATTGCTGTGGCTGTGTCTGGAGCACAGGACCCACTGACCTTTCTGACAGGCTACAAAACCTCCTTACCATCTGTTTTCTAATGTCTTATGCAATCATTGGCTTCCAAACATGAAATAAGCTGGAATTTTGTTGGCTAATCACTCAGTTCTTCTGAAGTTCGGCTAGGTGTCCCAGTTGGGTGGACCAGCAAGAGGGTTCAGCTCCCACCTACTTTGCTGCCATCTTCCAACCCTTTAACTTTTTTGTAATACTGGTTTGGTGGTGATGAACTTTAGCTTTTTCTTGTCTGGAAGGCTCTTTATCTGTATTTCTGCTCTAAATCATGGCCTTGCTGGATTGAGTAGTCCTGATTATAGGTCTTGCTTTTCATCGTTTTGAATACTTTGTGCCAATCCCTCTGGCCTTCAAAATTTTTATTTTATTTTATTTTTTATTTTTTTTAAGAAAAATCAGCTGACAGTCTAATGGGATGTCCCTAGTAAGTAACTAGCTGCTTTTTTTTCTCGCTGCTTTTAAGGTTGTCTCTTTGTCTTTAACCTTTGCCATTTTAATTATGATGTGTCTTGATGTGGGCCTTTTTGGGTTAATCTTGTTTGGGATTCTCTCTTAGACTTCTAACTGATAGGCTTCCTGGACTTTTATGTCTATTTATTTTGCCAGATTACAGAAGTTTCCTGTCATTATTTCTTCAAATTAGTTATCAATCTCTTGCCCTCTTCCTTCTTCTTCTGGTACCATTATGATGTGAATGTTGGTACACTTGATGTTGTCCCAGAGGTCCCTTAAGCTCTGTTTTAGGTTCTTTATTTATTTCTGTTGTTCTAATTGGGTATTTTTCACTGCCTTGTCTTCCAGATTACTGATTCAGTCATCTGCTTCATCTAATTATTTTTGATTCCCTCTAATGTATTTTTTTTTTCATTTTAGTTACTGTATTCTTCATTTCTGACTGGTATTTTTTATGTTTTCTATCTCCATTTTTGGTTTCTATCTCTGCTAAAATTCTCACTGAGTTCACCTACTGTTTTCTTAAGTTCATTGAACACCTTTAAAACCAGTGTTTTGAACTCTGCATCTAGTAAATTACCTGTCTCCAATTTGTTTAGTTCTTTTTTTCTGGAGTTTTGTTCTGTTCTTTCATTTGGTATATGTTTCTTTGTCTCTTCCTTTTGGCTGCCCACCAAACCATGTTTGTTTCTATGTATTATGTAGAGCAACTATGTCTCTTGGTTATGGTAGAGTGGCCTTATGTAGTAAATATCCTGCAGGGCCCAGTGGCATAGTCTCTCTGATCACCTGAGCTGGACCCTCATTGTTTGTCTCTTGAATGGGTTGTGTGTGCCCTCCTGTTGTTGTTTGGGCTTGACTGTTGTTGGCATGTCCATGTCCTGTTGACCATCAGGCTGCGTAGCTATGAGAAATGGCCTTGGCTCCAGTGGAGGAGCTGCTGTGCAGCAGCTGACCTCATGAAGCTGGATTTACTTAGCTGGGATCTGGTACTTGCCAAGTCTGCGCTTTGGGTAATTAATTTTGGGTGCATAGGTGGTTGTGCGGTCCTCTGGTGTGTTCTGAATCTTGGACACCAGGTATGTTGGGTCTGGGGCATCTTAAGAGGTACTCTGTTGCAGGGAAAGTTCAGCTGCTATCTGTGCCTGGCCCAGCGCTATGTGGTATGAGCTACAGTGTGATCTGGAGTTGGTTTCTGCTTGCGCTGAGCTTGGAGGTGTCTAGGAGAGATTAAGCAGTGAACCAATACTGGTTGCCTGTAGTGCTGGGCTTGGGGCCACTGAGCAAGAGATATGGGACATGCCAAGGCCAGGGGTTTTTGAACATTTGATAGATTTTTAGAAAAAGCCACAGAAGAATCCAGGTCAGGCTATTTGCATATAAATATCTCTAGAAGTGACTTGGGTGGACCTGCAAGTTGGCTGACGTGGGGTCTCAGGGATTTAGCAGTGCAGGGGAGATGGTGTGAGCTAGGTTGTTGGAGACTCAGATATGGTGTTCATCTAAGGGCTCTGGGGAAGGAGGGCTCAGCAAAGGAACAACAGACTCTACCAGGCTTCTGTCTGGGAGAAAGTTCCCTCTCTTAGTCTTTACCTGAAACTAGACAATTCAGTGTCTTCCTATATGTAGCTGGCTCCTGTTGAGCTACTTCCCCAGTGCTGGAGTCAGACCAAATAAATCTAAGTAAGTTGGTACCTTAAAGAGGAACACCGGGATCTCCAGAAGCCCTCTGTCTCTCTCAGCCACAATCCCTGCTTGTTTTTACAGCCAGAACTTATGGGGACTTCTCTTCCCAGTAGTGGAACCCTAGGCTAGGGAGCCTGGTGTTGAACTGGGACTTCTCATCCTCATGGTGTTCCTCTGCTCCCTGAGATAACAACTCTGATTTCTTAACTGCCACACGTGGGTGTGAAACCAGCCTGATCTGCACCTATTCTCCTCTTGTGAGTCTCCACATGTCTTCTTCTGTGTTTTCTTAGTTATAGAACTTCTTTTTAGCCAGTTTTCAGGAGATTCTAATGATGGTTGTTCTATAGTTTAGTTGTTATTTTAATGCAGTCTTGTGAGAAGGTGAGCATGGAATTTACCTAGTCTGACATCTTGACCAGAAGCAATGTCATACTGTCTTAAAAAACCTGGAAGTAGAGTAACATGTTATGCTAGGATGTCTTGAAGTCTGAATAGGGCCCTGGGATGGCGTTGGTTTTGTCCATACATTCTAGAATCAGTAGTTGGTAGTATCCTGAGATAAAAACCTAGAATAAGAAATAAACCTAGAATAGAAATGCAGACAGTCTAAACAAAGTGTTGTTCTAAGAAGCTAGACATTGAAGAAGGATGAAGATATAAGCCAACCCAATTGATGTGGGGTCACTTGACAAGTGCAAGTGAATTAAGCATGAAAATTATGATATGGAATCTGGAAAGATTTCCCAGACCATTGATTCATAGAGGGATTAAAAATATACCTTTTGCTTTCATGTAAATGAGAAAGAGCTGTTAAAAATATAAAGCTAAACTAAAGATGTTTTCTATTAGAGATACTTTCAAAATAACTGGAGGAAGTATCTTCTAAAGGTAAGTAAAGAGTAAGCAAAAAGAATCCTGGGGGATGGAAGCTAGGAAGTACTGTCTTTGAAAAAGTGGTCTATGCCCTTCCCAGTTCTCACTTCAGTTTTGTCTTGAACTCTTTGCAGTGAAGCTTCTGTCCCTGCTGCCTCATTGAACTGCAGTTATAAAGCTATTCACAGACTTCACAAAGTGGTCCCCACTAGCCATTCATCATTATCATCTTACCTGAGACATGGGTACTGGCTCAGCTGATCATTCTGCTGAAACACTGTCTGCTCTTGGTTTTGAGGACATTGCTACCCTGGCCTTCTCCCTCCCCTGTGGCCTCCCTTCCTCAGCATTTTTCACTGGTTTCTCCTCATCTCTTTAACCTCTACTTGTTGGAGTGGCCCAAGACTAATTCCTAAGACCTCTTAAAACAACTAAAAAATTACTATCTATACTCATTTTTTAGTAGAACTCATTCAGTCTCCTGACTTAAAACGTCACTGATATGCTGATGAAAAGGAAGAAAGAAGTTTGGTCTGTAGTTGAGCAGCTGCTGGCAAAACCAAAGCAGGAGTTTCCATCACATGCACTGACCTCAGAAGCTGGCTGAATGAAACCACATAGGTCAGGGTTTTTCAGCCTTAGAACCATTGAGATTTGGAACCAGATGATTATCTTTGATGTGAGTTTTCCTGTGCTTTGTAAGATGTTTAGTAGTATCCTTGGTTTCTACCTATTAGAAACCAGTTGAAACCCCCGCCACCAAAGTTGTGAAGTGTCTTAAAATAGAACCACTAGTTTCAGTAATGACAATATTTTCAGACAAAAGCACTGGTATCAATAATGACAAACTAAGGGGAGAAATAATCCCCACAGACAAGGATGGAAGCATAGCTGTGAGTACCAAAGAAACTGAGTCAATTTACAAATTAAACATGAAAAATATTAAATCTCAAGAAACAGGAGAACCATGGTAGGGTTATTCATCTTCTGAGTGCAAAGATATATTTTGTTCATAGTTTGTACCAAATCGCCCTTTAAGAGTAATAGATGGTCCATAGCCAAGAGTCAAGATGACTGCTTATTTTCTATAAATTTTCATATTTATAAAGGGAGGGGAAAAGTTAAGTGGTTGGTGAGAGAAGTCAATATTCCAGATGTTAATTTGCTTGATTGTTAATGTTTTCAAATTATATTTTATTGATTATGCCGTTATATTTGTCCCAAGCTTCCCCCTCATCCCTAGTTCCCCCTCTCCCTCAGGCAATCTCCACACTATTGTTCATGTCCATGGGTCAGGTTCTTTGGCTACACAATTTCCTATACTGTTCTTTTCATCCCCATGGCTATTCTTTGACTACCTATTTGTACTTCTTAATCCCCTGTCTCTTCTCTCATTCCTCTAAAACCCCCTCCCATCTAGCAACCATCAAAACTCTCTCGATATCCACAAATATGCCTCTGTTCTTCTTGTTTGCTTAGTTTGTTTGTTTTTATTTGTGGATAAATATGTGTTTATTGCCATTTTATTGTTCATAGTGTTGATCTTGTTTTTCTTAAGTCCCTTTAACATTTCATATAATAATGAATTGGTGATGGTAAACTCCTTTAGTGTTTTCTTGCCTGGGAAGTTCTTTATCTGCCCTTCAGTTCTAAATGACTGCTTTGCTGGATAAAACAATCTTGGCTACAGGTTCCTGCTTTTCACGACTTTTAATATTTCTTGCCAATCCCTTCTAGCCTGCAAAGTTTCATTTTAGAACTCTCCTGTAGGTAATTAACTGCTTTTCTCTTGCTGCTTTTAAGATTCTCTCTTTATCTTTAACCTTTGACATTTTAATTATAATGTGCCTTGGAATGGACCTGTTTGCATCCATCATGTTTGGGATTCCCTGTGCTTCCTAGACTTGCATGTCTATTTTCTCCACCAAATTAGGGAATTTTTCTTTCATTATTTTTTTCAAATAGATTTCCAACTTCTTGCTCTTTCTCTTCTCCTTCTGGCACCCCTATGATGCAAATATTGGTATGCTTGAAGTTGTTACAAAGGTTGCTTATACTATCCTCTTCTTTTTGGATTCTTTTTTCTTGTTATGATTGTCATTTTTTGCTTCCTTATGTTCCATACCACTGATTTGATTCTCAGCTTCATCCACTTTACTGTTGCTTCCCTGCAAATTGTTCTTTATTTCCATTACTGTATCATTCATTTCTGCCTACATCTTTTTTATGACATTGAAGTACTCACTAAGTTCCTTGAGCATTTTTATAATCAGTGTTTTGAATTTTGCATCCGATAGATTACTCATCTCCATCTTGTTTAGTTCTTTATATGGAGTTTTGAATTGTTGCTTCATTTTGGCCATGTTTCTATGCCTCCTCATTTTGGCATCCTCCCTGTATTTGTTTCTATGTATTAGGTAGAGCTGCTATGACTTCATATCTTATTAACATGGCCTAATGTAGGAAGTGTCCTGTAGGGCCCAGTGGCACAGACTCTCATATCACCCAAATTAACCCTTGAGGCGTGCCCTTTGTGTAGGCTGAGTATACCCTCCTCTTTTAGTTGAGACTTGGTTGATATTGGCAGATCAATCAGAGAGACTTACCCAGGCCATTCAGCTGCAAGGACTTGCTAGGAACACTGACCACCAATCTCTGCTCCCTGTGGAGGATCAGCTATGCAGAGACAGGGTGGTGGTTCTCCTACGGTGGTCTGTAGTTGTCCACTTGGTGTGAAGGTTCAGTGGTGTAGGCCAAGGTCAGTCACCACCTATGTTCTGCCCAGGGCCACCCAGCATGAGCTACCTATCAATCTGTAGATGGCTGTTACTTATGCTGGGCTTGTAGGTTCCATGTGATCCAAAGCTGGCTACTGCTAGGACCGGGCTTGGAGCCACTTAGCCAGAGGTATGATGGATAGGGGCTTACTGAGTCTGGCTGTTGGTTGTTTGAGAGGATTTTGGAATATCTGAAACCTGAGCCAAGACCAGTCATTCATATGGAAAAGCCACGGTTGACCGCTTGGGTGGGGCAGAGCCTCAGGGATTCCGCATGGCAGAGGAAACCATGTAAACCAGGTTGATGGAATCTCAGATATACCACCTGAATGGCAACTCTGTAGCTCTGTGAGGGGAGGCCTCAAAAACAGAACAATGGCCTCTGCCCTCCTTTCTATCCCCCAGCTCTCACCCTAATGCCAGACACTTCAGTTTCTCTCCATATGCTACTGTGCCCCTCAAGCTGCCAACCCTGTGCTGGAGCTCAGAGGAAGTGAGACTAAGTCTGTGTGAAGACCCCTAAAGAAGAATTGCTTGGGACTCCAACACCCCTGATTTTTACAGCTGATGTTATGGGGGCTTATCTTCCTGGCACTGGAACGCTGGGCTGGGGGACCCGGTGTGGGGCTGGGAGTCCTCACTTCTGAGATATCCCTCCTGGATTTTTATCCATCACATGTGGGTGTGGGACCAGTCCTTTCCCTGTCCCCATGTCTCCACATCTTCTATTTGGGTGTGTGTGGTTTCTTTAGTTCCATAGTTGTCAGACTTCCATTCAACTCAGTTTCTGACAGTTCTGAGTGATGGTTGTTCTATAGTTTCACTGTAATTTTGATGTGGTTGTGTGAGGAGGTGAGCCATGTTTTCCTATGCCTCCATCTTGACTGGAAATCTGGTATTAACTTCTTAATAATACTGGTGCCCCCTCACTGTCCTGATCTTCTTAATCATATTCTTTTTTCCATTCGATGTTACCAAGTGAATCTGCATTTTCCTTATGGAGTCATAAATACATAAGCCCAGGATTATTTTTCACTTAGTAGGTATTTCTCTAGGACCAATAAATATGGTCAATAAGGTCAGCTATTAATGCACCAATGAATAAATGGTCACCTTAGGTGGAATGTGCAGCATTTGATAGGTGACTAATTGTCATAATAGCTGAGTAAGTTAAATTGAGGGTTGAATATTAATTACAGAGAGTCACTTGGATCCAGTATTTTCACTTTTTCCTTCTTTCCCTATCTCTTTCATTCTCACTCCCTATTAATTTCTTTCCCTCCCTTTTATAATAATATTCTTTAAATGAATTCAGAGAAAAAGGTAAAGGGTAGAATATAGTTAATTATGGAGAAAGGGTAACGTAGTTTTGACAGAACTTGGGAAGGAATTGTGGTGTTTCAAACAAACAAAACCTGAAAACTCCATGGTCTAAAATGAAGGGAATATTTTCTGGATTAAGAAGAGATGAGAAATTCACACTGCTTATAATATTTACTTTTGTAAATCTTTGTCAATCTGTGGTCTTATTATAGATGTTTTTCATGTACTTAGACTAACTTCTAAAGCAACCTGAATAATGGGTGATTCTCCAGAGTTTCTATGTCTTATTTTATGTTTTCTATAATTAAAATCTATAAAATTCATACATTTTGCAGATTTTGCTGGGGCAGTGATTATTTTTATGTGGACTCAAAAATACTAAAATTCAACAATAACAATCTAATTTTGCTTTATGTACATTCAGATAGTGTTTAAATAAGAAGCAAAGTGGTTAAAATAAATAAAATGCTATATTTATTATGAAAACATTGGAAACAAATGTTAAAAAGGAAGCAGGAAGTTTGAAAAAGTCTTGATTATGTGTCCATAAATATTTGTTTAGAAGATGCAGCCAATTCCAATATGATAAAGCTATTAAAATAAATATTTTTTTCTTCCCCAGGAGTTTTGCAAAATTTCTAACTACATTTTTACCCTCTCCATTCATAAGTATAAAATTACATATTATGAGGCTACATACTTAACGATTACGTAAAAGTAGAAAACCTAAAAACAAAGTATTGAACTGTGGACCACAGCTTTTGTACATTCAGTTGTTGATGGAATTAGAGACTCAATAGAATTAAGTGTGTGAACCTCATTCACTATAGCCTGATAATTACTGAAGGAAGTGTTCCATACTCCACAAATTCTTGTGAAAGAACAAGAGAATATATTTCATTTCATAAGATTAAAATAAACCTTGGTGTACATTTACATTTATTTTACTTAAGGTAACAAAGTTGTTTTTTCAAAGGTAGATTGAGACTCTGTTTTACTGATCAAATTTGTAACAAGTGGGCCAAGGGCAAGACTTTTTACCCAGAAAAAAGTAAATGTCATTCAAGTAAATTGGTCAGTCTCCTATGACCTTGCTTATTCTTTTCCTCAGTTAAAATCCACTTGTTTAAAAATGTTCTGGAAATGTTGACTGGGCATTTTTTCTGACTAAGGAATGTATGTCTAGGAGTGCAACGTTTATTGTAGCAGGAAGGCCCAAGGTGCAACCCTCGCTCAAGTGCTGTGGAATCCTCCTTATAAGACTTTCAGTTCCTTACCTGCAAAATGAGGTGATTGAAATGGGAACCCACCACAGTCTCTTCTGGCATCCCATACTGACCTGCTCTTTAAGTCTTTAAGTGGAATGTTATGGCAAATTAGAAAAACTTCTGAGTGCAGTGAGTTGCTTTAGATCTTTTGGTGTCAGTCTCACATCAAAAAGCTGTGGCTCCTTTGCCTTAGAGCTTTGTTGTTTTGGTAAACATACTTGATAAAAATTTGAAAAAAATTTTCAATTGCAGTTGACATTCAAAATTACATTAGTTTCACATGGATATCATAGTGGTTGGATATTTATATATCTTATGAATTGATCTCCCTCATAAGTCTAGTATGCCACTATGACCATACATATTTATTACAATATTATTGACTGCATTCCCTATGCAGTATTTTACTTCCCTGTATTTTATAATTGCCATTTTGCTACAAATTAAATTTTCTGTCTGTCAAGCTTCCTTATAGAAACAATGCAAACCTAAATTCTCTACTTTAATCCTCTAAGTCCCCTTCATTCCTGAATTTTTCAGAATTATTTTTATTTTTAAAAATTTTAAAATTGTTGTTCAAGTACAGTTTTGTACATTTTACCCCAACCAATAGTCCCTCCCCCACCATCAACCCAATCCCTCCTTGACTTTGTCCATGAGTTCCCCATATATGTTTCTTGACCACCCTTCCTCTGTTTACCCCCATCTTCCCTCTACTCACAGTCCCTTTGTTCTTCATGTTCTTTGATGACCCTTCCTCTTCTTTCCCCCTTTATCCCCTACCCTTGGCCCCTGTGGTTACTGTCAGTTTGTTCTTTATTTCAATGTCATTGGTTATATTTTGCTTGTTTGTTTTTTTGACTATATTCCACTTAGAGGTGAGATCATATGGTATTTGTCTGTCACTGTCTGGCTTTTTTCACACAGCATAATGCTCTCCAGTTCCATCCATGATGCCATGAAGGGTAGGAGCTCCTTCTTTCTTTCTGCTGCATAGTATTCCATTGTGTAAATGTACCATTATTGTTTATTCCACTCATTTATGAGTGGGCACCTGGGTTGCTTCCAGCACTTGGATATTGTAAGTTGTGCTGCTATGAACTTTAGGGTGCTTAGGTTCTTTTGGATGGGTATTTCAGGATTCTTAGGGTATAATCCCAGCAGTAGAGTAGCTGGGTCAAAAGGCAGTTCCATTTTTAGTTTTTTGAGGAAATTCAAAACTGTTTTCTGCAGTGGCAGTACCAGTCTGCAATCCCACCAAAGTGTACTAGGGTTCCCATTTCTCCATGACCTCGCTGGCATTTATTGTTCGTTGATTCATGTATGATGGCCATTTTGACCAGCGTGAAGTGACATCTCATTGTGGTTTTAATTTGTATCACCCTGATGGCTAGTGATACTGAACCTCCTTTCATATGTCTCTTGGCCCTGCGTAGGTCCTCCTTGGAGAAGTGTCTGTTCAAGTCCTTTGTCCATTTTTTAATTGAATTGTTCGTCTTTTTGGAGTGGAGATATGTGAGTTCTTTATATATTTTGGAGGTGACACCCTTGCCTGAGGTATCATTGGCAAATATATTTCCTATACTATTGGTTCCCTTTTCATTTTGCTGATGTTTTCTTTAGCTGTACGGAAGCTTATTTTGATAAAGACCTATTTGTTTATTCTTTCCTTTTTGTCTCTTGCTCTATGGGACATACTGGTGAAAATATTGCTGCATGGCACATCTGAGATTTTCATGCCTGTGTTGTCCTCTAGGACTTTTATGGTGTCGCAACCTATATTTAAGTCTTTTATCCATCTCGAGTTTATTTTACTGTATGGTATAAGTTGATGGTTAACTTTCAAGTTTTTGCATGTACCTGCCCAGGCCTCCCAACACCATTTGTTGAAGAGGCTATTTTTACTCCGTTTCATGCTTCTGCCCCCTTTATTGAATATTAATTGACTATAGAGGCATGGGTTTATTTCTAGGCTCTCTATTCTGTTCCATTGGGCTATGTCTCTGTTCTTATGCCAGTAACAGACTGTTTTGATTACAGTAGTCTTGTAGTATTGTTTGATATTGGATATTGTGATCCTTCTGACTTTGTTCTTCTTTCTCAAAATTGCTGTGGCTATTCAGGGTCATTTATGGTTCTGTATAAATTTTTGAAATGTTTGTTCTATATTTGTGAAATATGTCATTTGTATTTTAATAGAGATTATGTTGAATCTATAAATTACTTTGGTTAGTATGGACATTTTAATGATGTTAATTCTTCCATATCATGAAGACAGTATATGCTTCAATTTATTTGTGTCTTCCTAGTTACTTTATTTTTCTTGTTGCTATAGCAAATGGGATTTTCCCCCTGATATCTGACTCAGGTATTTCATTCTTGGTGTACAAAAATGCCTTTGATTTCTAAACATTGACTTTGTGTCCTGCTGCTTTGCAAGATTCACTTATTAGGTCGAGCAGTGTTTTTTTTTTTTTTTTTGTGGAGTCTAAGGATTTTCTATGTACACCATCATATCATCTGCAAACAATGACAGTTTTACTCCCTCCTTTCCAATCTGAATGGCTTTTATTACTTTTTCTTATCTGATAACTGTGGCAAGGACTTCCAATACTGTGTTTAATAGAAGTGGTGAAAGTAGACACACTTGTCTTGTTCCTGATCTTAGTGGGAAACCTTTTAGTTTTTGCCCATTGAGTGTGATGTTGGATACAGGGTTTTCATATACAGCTGTTATTATGTTGAAGTATACTCCATTTACTTCCATTTTGCTGAGTGTTTTTTATCATAAATGGGAGCTGTACCTTATCTAATGTTTTTTCCAAATCAATTGATATGATTATTTGCTTTTTCTTTTTCCTTTTTTAAATATGATGTATTATGCTTATTGATTTGTGAATATTTTACCATCCTTTCATCCTTGGGGTTAATCTAACTTGATCATGGTATATGATCTTTTTAATGTATTTCTTGGATGTGGTTTGCCAATATTTTGTTGAGGATTTTAGCATCTATATTCATCAGCAATATTGGCCTGTAATTTTCTTTCTTATTGTCACTTTATCTGGTTTTGGGATTAAGATGTTGTTGACCTCATAAAAAGAGTTTGGTAGTCTTCCCTCTTCTTGGATTTTTTGGAATAGTCTGAGAAGGATATAGGTTAGCTCTTCTCTAAATGTTTGGTTAAATTCTCCTGTGAAACCACTGGGTCTGGGGCTTTTGTGTGCCAGGAGTTTTTTGATTACTGCTTGTATTTCACCAGTTGTTGGTCTGTTCCAACTTTCTGCTCACTCTTTATTGAGTTTTAGAAGATTATATTTTTCCAGAAATTTGTCAATTTCATCCAGATTTTCAATTTTCTTGGCATATAATTGTTCATAGTTTCTTACAGTCCTTTGTATTTCAGTGGTGCGAGTTGTAATTTCTCCCCTTTCATTTCTGATTTTATTTATTTGGATCCTCTGTCTTTATTTTTTGATGAGTCTACTTAAAAGCTTATTGATTTTGTTTATGTTTTCAGAGAACCAGCTCCTGCATTTATTGATCCTTTGAATTATTCTTTTAGCCTCTATGTCATTTAATTATATTCTGATCTTATTTCCTTCTTTCAACTTGCTCTGGACTAGGTTTGTTGTTCTTCCAGTTCTTGTAGATGTAGGGTTAGGTTGTTTATTTCAAATTTTTGTACCTTTTTTAGGTAAGCTTGTATTGCTAAGAATTAACTTCTTAGAACTGCCTTCACTGTGTCCCACAGGTTTTGGAGTGTTGTAGGTTCATTTTCATTAATTTCCAGAAACTTTATTATTTCTCCCTTGATTTCATTGTTTACCCAATTACTGTTTAATTTCATGCTATTTGATCTCTCTGTATTTGTCTATTTTTGAGTTTTTTCATTGAGGTTTATTTCCAGTTTCAAGCTTTTGTGGTCCAAGAAAATGCTTGATATCATTTCAGTTTTCTTGAATTTGTTGAGGTTGTTTTGTGTCCTATCAGGTAACCCTGTTTGAAAATGTTCCATGTGCTTTGAAAAGAATGTGTATTTTTCTTCTTTGGAATGAAAGGTTCTATATATATCAGTTAAGTCCTTTGGGTCTAATATGTTATTACATAATTTCCTTGTTGATATTCATTTGCAAGGTTTATCAGTTTTTGAAAGTGGAGGTTTAAGATCCCCTACTGTAAGTGTGTTGCTGTCTACAACCTTCTTGAAATCCTCCAAGATTTCTCTTACATATTTGTGTGCTCCTATGTTAAGTGCATTCATGTTTTAAATTTTTGTGTCTTCTTGATGGATTCTTCCCTTGAGTATAATGTAATGTTCTTTTTATGGCCTTTGTTTTGAAGTCTATTTTGTCTGATTTAAGTATTACTACACCAACATTTTTTCCCTGTCTGTTTACAAGGAATATTTTATTCCAGCCCTTTACTTTCTGTCTGTGTAGGTCTTTTGTTCTGAAGTGGGTCTCTGGTAGGCAGCATATGTGCGTGTCCTATTTTCTTATCCATTTAGCTATTCTATGTCTTTTAATTGGAACATTTAATCCATTTACATTTAAGGTTATCATTGATAAGTACTTATTCATTTCCCCCCTTTGTACCTGTGTTCCTCTCTCTCTCTCTCTCTCTCTCTTTCTTCCTCTACTTACAGCAGTCTCTTTAGCATCTCTTGCAATGTTGGTTTGGTAGACATGAATCCTTTTAACCTTCTTTTGTCTGGGAAACTCCTTATTTCACCTTGTTTCTTAATTGAGAGCCTTGCTGGGTAGAGTAGTCTTGGTTGTAGGCCTTTGCTTTTCATTACTTGAAATATTTCTTGCCATTCCCTTCTGGCTTTTAGTGTTTTTGTTAAGAAGTCAGCTACTAGTGTTAGTCAGGCTCCCTTGTATGTTACTTTGTATTTCTCCCTTGCTGTCTTTAAGAATCTTTGTCTCTGAATTTTACCAATGTAATTATGATGTGTCTTGTAGTGGGCCTCCTTGGGCCCTCTTGATTGGGACATTCTGTGTTTCTGGAGTTGTGTGACTTTCTCTCCTCAAATTAAGGAAGTTTTCCATCATTACTTTTTCAAACAGGTTTTCTATCCCTTGCTCCTCTTCTTTCCTCTGGTATCCCTATTGCATGTATATTATTTCATTTCTTGCTGTCCTGCAGTTCCCTTAACATCTTTCTTTTCTTTTTGAGTCTTTTTTTCCTTTTCTTTCTCTTTCTGGAATTTTTTCTACCTTGTCCTCCTGCTCACTGATTTGATCCTCTACTTCTCTAGCCTGCTTTCGATTCGTTCTACTGTCTTCCTCAATCCAAAAATTGTATTCTTCATTTACTCTTGGCTCTCATGGATATTTTCTATGTCCTTTTTCATGATGATATAGTTTTCAGCAAGTTCCTTGTAAGCTTCCCTGTAGGTTTTGGTAATTCTCACTAAACACATTGAGGTTCCTTATAACTATTGTTTTGAACTCAATATGTGATAGTAGACTTGCTTCTGTTTCATTTAGCACTCTTTCTGAGGATTCCTCCTGTTTTTTGGGTTTGGGTTTTTTACATAATGTCTTCCCATTATGTCTGAGACTCTTCTTATTTGCTTCTCCTTCTTAAATGATCTCTTTTGATTCCCTGAATTTGTAGTTTAATCTTCTATGGTGCAAGACCTATGAGATTCAGTGGTGCAGTCTCCTTTATCTCTTGAACTTGGTGCCCTTGGGGTGCTTATTATCCATTTGTGTTGGGTCTCTGGATGTAAACTGGTTTTGATTGTTGTTGGGTCATTCTTTGGTGGGTCCTTTCCTCCAGCTGTTTGCCTGAGGATCACTCCAACCACCATGTCTTGTATTGTGTTGTGAAGATGCTTCCAGAAGAAAGCCACAAGACTCAGGAGACAAAGTCACACCTGAAAAAATAACTCCCCCCACTACAATCCCACTATCAATAGCATATGAACCAGTGTTAGTAAGGGTTTAGAGATTAAGACCATTATAAGAAAGGAGAGTGAATATAAGATGACCTACTGAAAGAAAAATGATTGTGAGAGGGTAGAGGGAGGAGCACTATTAACAGTTGGGGGTCAGAGCCATGAGAAGAGAGAAAGTAAAATTTACATAATGAATAAAAAAGGAATTGAAAAGGTGGAATATGCACAAACTTGATGGATAAGAAATGAATGTTAGAAAGCTATGAAAGTAAGAAAATATTGCAAATCATAGAGAAGACCATGGTGGATTTTGTCTTGGTAGCCTCTAGTATTTACCAGTATTTTTTCTTTGTGGATCTGCCTCTGGTGATGTCAGATGTTGACACTGTCTGATCTTAGGCAACCTGTTTGAGACTTCTAGGCATCTACTGTCTGTGGCTGTCTCTTTCAGTTGTTAATCTAGTCACTCTGCACTCAGCAGTCAGATTTAAGCACCATAGAGTGGGGCAGAATCCCTCTTGGGGTTGGGGCTATTGTTTCCCCTCAGGCTGCTTCTGTTTAGAGGGAAGTGGTCTTCCTGAACAGGATGGCTACTGCTGTATGGGGGACGACTCAGCCCTGGGATCCCAACATATGCTCTCTCAATTTCTCCTTGTAGAGTAAACGGAGGCAGTCTGGCTTCCTCACCCAGATGCCTGGGCAACCAAAGGAAGCAGTTCCCCATAACCTTGAGAATGCACCTGAGAAGCAGTGTTCTCATAGTGTGAGACTGATTCTGATAAACAGTTCCCGTAGCCTTGAGTGGGCTCACATGTATAGTATGAAGCTCTATTGTATAATTTCTGTTGGGTCCCTGCCAGCTTTGTTTGCATTCAGTACAAAAGGGAGATAGGGTCATGGGACAGGGGCCACGTGATGGGCCATGAGAGAGGGGACAAGTGATAAGCAGTGTGTGTAGACAGACCACCCTTAAAGGCATGTCAGACATCTGAACAGCTCCATGAATAGTATTCTGTCTGCCTGAATCCCATGAACCTGTCCGGCCTTGTACAGTCACAACAGACTTGATGTAGTCAGCCGGATTCATCACAGAGCAGAATGGAAGAGTCTCCGGTGTCCCCCAAGAGAAACCTGGTTGGTTGGGCAGATGCCAGGATGCAGCACTTGGTGGTAAGGCTCCTGGCTTTGTGGGCCTCACCCAGGACAGCCCTGATGGTGGTGGTACACCTGTGACACAATAGACAAGTCTCTGCAGGTGATGGGGGAGACCCTAGAAAAGCCCAGTGCTCATGTAGCCATGGGGAACTTGGGCTGGGTGTTTCTTTCAGCATTGTGAGTTGAGATGAAGACTATGCTTCATGACACAGCAAAGTTCTGAGAGCCCCGAGAAGGAGCAGAAGCACTGAAGGCTGAAGAAGAGAAGACTGAACTTCCCACAGTGAAGCTATGTGAACATTGAGGCAGAAAGAAAATCTGAAAGGCTTGAATCTGTGCCATGGGAAAAAACCTCCAAGCAGCAGAGCTGTGGCAATGCCCCTCCCCACTTGTAGTGAGCAATTCGGGGAGAAGGGTGGGGGGAAAAAGGAACCGATGTCCCTGCAGGCCTGCCCAGTAATAATAATACAGAAAATAAAATTGCAGCAGCCTATGGCACCTGGGGAGAGGTTGGATCTGGGTTGGGTGCTCTGGCAGCAGCGGTGTGGCACCTGGAGCCAGCAAGGTACTGGGTTTGCTGCATCCTTGGCATGCTGCTGCTTCCTGTCAGCCTGGTGCAGGCTGCACTGGCTGTGCTGCTGCATAGCATGGCTGGCCACTGTGCTGTGCCCATCATGTGGGCAGCATGGGGCTCACATTCCTGGTGGCTGAGGAGCTGCCAGCCATTGTGAGTGGATGCATGACTCTGGACCTGGCCCTGCACACTCTGGAGCCCTGCTTCATGGCTGTGCTTCTCACTTTGCCCATGACCTTGCTATTGGAGCTACTGTTGGAGCTGGAGGTTCAACCTGGCAACTGTGAGAGAACATGCTTAAACTGGCATGAGATGGCAGAGCAGATGGTGGCAGCAGAGCAGATGGTGATGGCAGAGGTGGCAGAGGCCAGAGCCACAAAGGTGGCAGTGGTGGGCCAGGAAGCCTTTGATGGCATGAATCCTCCCCCTTTGGGGTTTAGGGGTAGACAGTGTTTCATGCACTATTCCCTGCTGTTCCCTCAAATGGAACCTGCGCTTGGTTCATTCTATATCCCCCTGTTGGGGGTACCCCTGCTCTGGAGGAGGGGACCAGAGAGCCATGGCAGTGGGGGCTCCTGGTCAGTGGAGTGACAGAGGCTGCAGCTCTGCCACCACAGTTGAAGGTGAGGGGAGCACCCATCAATGAGACCCTAGAAGAAAAAAAGCAGTGAAGAAAAGCACCCAGGGATGGGCCCCAAGAGGCTCATCCTGTGTGTCTGGAGGACAATTTGGCTATCAGTGCCAACCTCCTGAAAAGAGGGAGGAAATATCCTTTGAAAATTTGAATAGGGGAAAGGGCCTAGAAGCCTATCTACAGGGGTTGGGCAGGGACTGGATGGGTGACTGTCCCTCTGTGAGTATACTGTTTTGGTGTTCCCCATTCCTGATTATATGCTGGGCCCCATGTGGTGGCCTGTTAAGGCTCTTTGCTGGGATATTCTTAGTATCCCCCCATATGTCAGCGTAGCCAGTGAACAGAACTGTACATTGTCAGGATTGTGGCTGCAACTGAAGCACTGCCCCTGACTATTTGTACAGATAGTTGGGCAGTGTACCTAGGGCTAACATTGTGAATCTCTATATCCATGCCAATAAATAGGTATGTGTAGGCCATTATGGGTCATTCTTAATCATTGAAATTGGTCAAGGGATGCACTTTGCTGAAACCAGGCATGGGAAAACAGAAATATTCTCTTGCCTGCTCCTGAGGGCCTGAAGCAAGGACAAACAACCACTTGGACATGGCCATGGGCAATAAAAGTCCCTCACATGCATTGGGTGGCTCCTGCTACTGCTTGGAGACACAGAGTAGAGAGAAAGTTGCAAATGCTGCCCTGGATGATTGGAACATGGACCCCAGTCTTAAAGGTGACATACCCAGGGCCAGGAGACCATGAAATGCTTCTTCGTGGTACTTTTGTGATTTCGATATGGTCCATTATGAGTTCTCTACTGTTGTTGCAAGTAGGTGCTGAGCCTGCGGTTGAGGCACAAAAGGTGTGGTATTCATGCCCAGAAAGACCTACTCTGCCAGCGACTGTCTTATCTGCTGACCAGAAGTTTATTTTTATATTGCCTGAGGGCTGTGACTTGCCCTTACTGGTGCCTATAACTGTTCTTTCTTTTCCAGTCCCTAGGGTGCAGTGGACTGGGTACATGCCTATGCCTCAATGGCTAACCAGTGTGCTGAGTCTGCACAGGAATCCCCCTAAGCACATCATCTGGTCTCCCATTGTGCATCTCTCCAGCTTCTGTCTCAAACTGGACTTGGCTTCAAAAACCAATGGAACAGTAGACATCCCTTATGCAATGTGACCTGGACTGACAACTACACTGGGACAGAGCAGCCACATGACTGACCCTGGTTGTTGAGTGACTACTCTATATGGGATGGCTTGGGATGGTTCACAGCTGAGGCTGTGGAGCTGGCTGGACCAGCTCCCCTTGGCATTGAGAACCTCAAAGGACAAGCCCAGGTGGGATGAACTCCAGCAGGTCTGTGTCAGACCCATATTCTTGGACATTGCTGGGAGGTGCAGAATAGTGTGTGGGCTGCTGCTCCCACTGGAACCCTCTGAGTGTGTGGCTCACATGGGTGGCTTCACTTGCAAGAGAACTGGACTGATGGGTGCACCTAAGGGTAACCTTATTGATTGCTTGTTGCTGTAGTCTATACTACTGTTGTGATTTATAGGGGCAGGGCTCTACCGTCCTCACCAAGTGGCCTTTGTCAGATATCCTTACATAGATTGTAAGGTGAGGGACACAGAAGGGCTGGATTGTAAGGTAAATGGAGACTGTGGATTCCTCACCCAGATGTCTGAGCAATTAAGGGAAGCAGTTTCCCATACCCTTGAGAATGCACCTGTTAAGCAGTGTTCTCATAGTGTGAGACTGGGTCTGATAAACGGTTCCCATAGCCTCGAGTGGGTTCACGTTCATAGTATGAAGCTCTGTTGTATAATATCTGTTGGCTCCCTGCCGGCTTTGTTTGCATTCAGTACATAAGAGAGATAGGGGCATGGGACAGGGGCCATGTGATGGGCCATGAGAGGGGTCAAGTGACATGCAGTGTGACATGGGGGCACAAGCAGCTTGCAGCATGCGTGGATAGATCACCCTTAAATAAAGGCATATCAGACATCCCAATGGCTCCATGAGTGTTCTTCTGTCTACCTGAATCCCCTGGCCTTGTATAGTCACAATGCACTCCCCAAAGCTTCCGTCCCAGTTTCTCCTCAGGTGTCTCTCGCCCATTCTGCCCTTGCCTTTGCTGTAACCCAGGGTAAGTGGTTGCAAATGAAAATTTATGCATTGGCCCTTTAAGCAGCTCATTGCATCTCCAGCTGTCCTTCTCTGGCAGATAGCAACCCTTCCACTATTGCTGCTGGTTTTTATGTGTGTACTTTTCAGAATCTGGTGCTCTAGGCTGGGGATCCCAGCTTAGGGTTTACACTCCACTCTTCCCAGGGGGATTCAACTGGCTGCTTAATTATCCCTCCAGTACTGCTGCCTATGGGCACCCAGCCAGCCCTCTTGTGTCTCCACCACACTCCTTAGTAGTCAGGTTGTGCTGATTCTGATTCTTCTGTCTGTCTGAAGTTATAATGCTCTCTCTTGCTATTGTTCATTGTTTGTTCCGGATGATTTTTCCACAATTTAGTTGTAATCCCAGATTGGTCCTGGGAGGTTAGTGCAACTTCCATTTAATTCTCCACCATCTTGCTGAATCGAATTTTTCAGAATTTGTTATGACTATTGTTTCCTAATTCAACCTTAGAGAGAAGAATGAAGTAGCTGAAGAATAATAGTTAAAAAGAAAATATGTGGTTTGTTGTTATAGCTTTTTACTATATTTTTTTTGCTAAAGAAATAAGCAGTTTGTGGCAAATTGTAATGAGAGCCAGGATTTTGGCCCAAGATAGACTTTTTAGACTCAGAAAAAAGGTGCTTGTCTCTAGCTTTAAATCCAAGCTTCTGATTAGATGAATATGGAAAAATAAAAATAACATTGACTTTTCTGTTTTAAAAAAAATGTTTTATTGTTGTTCAAGTAGGGTTTTGTTCATTTTCCCACCATCACGCACCCTGCCCCTCCCATCCACACCTCCCACCCTCAATCCTATCCCCTTTTGGCTTTGTCTATGAGTCCTTTATACATGTTTCTTGATGACCCTTCCCCTGTTTCCCCATGTTATCCCCTACCCACTCTCCTCTGGTTTCATTCCATTTCATCTTACTCTTGAGTTATTGCCTTCAGCCTCAATGTACTCATATTTCTCTATTATTACTCTTAAAACTTAGTTATTCCACAAAACCTTTATCAACCACCTAGATGAAAATTGGTGCATTCCAATGTCCTCTCCACTTTTACTCCCCTTTAATCCTCAGTTTTAATATGGGAATAGAATAAAAGAAGGAGTCATATATTCATTTTGCTTTGAAAAATTTTTATTCACTTCAATGCTCCTGAAGTTTACAAACCATTCTTATGCCCCTTCTGCTTTATAGAGTCTCACTAAAGCTGAGGAAAATGCCCTTGAATGTATTAAATTTTTTCAAAATGTATTACTCAAACTCTCACGTTTTTGCCTTATGTAATTTTAATCTACATATATTCTAGAGTGTAAAAAATCATTTTTTTTCTGTGAAATCACAAACTAGACAATTCTGGGCAGGATGTGAGTAAATAATAACCATCTCAAGTGACAGCTGCAGGATAGATGCTTGAGAGCCTTTGACAGGTCAGTGCTGCAAAAATTGGAGGGCCCGTTTACATTTCCAACTTTAAGTAAGAAGCAAATCTTCTATATAAAATGATGTTAACCACCTCATTTCATGGTATGCACAAGCTCTGTTTCCCTTTCTGTTCCCTCCCAATTGCCACAAGGTAGAATCTGTTTTGACAGAAGGAATGTATACACCTCAAGATGAGGTCTGTCCAGAAGGTATCCAGCCATGTACTATGAAAAATAGAGACATTTATTGAAGAAAATACAAGACACAAGAAACATTGGACGTAGGACAATGATGCTTCAGTCCCCTTCAAAGTAGGTACTTTGGGACCTCATAGAGTTCTCCCAATCACTATCAGTTGTCCCATCGTATTTTCCTGAATCTCATTGGTGGTCTGATATCTCTCCCCTTTCAAAGGTGATTTTAGTTTTGGGAAAAGCCCAAAGTCGCAAGGCACAAAATCTGGGCAGTAAAGGGGCCAAGTCACCTGGGTGATTTGACGTTTCACCAAAAAACTGTGCACAAGATGTGATGCATGAATGGGTACATTGTCACGATGAAGCTGCCAATCAGCAGCTGCCCATTGCTGTGGCCTACTGAATTATCTGAGTAGTTTCCATGGAGGAATGTTCAAGTTTAATGCAAAATTTGATGCAGATTTGTTGCTTTGCTCACTCAGTCACTTTGAATGTGATGGCCACAGAGTACGCATGGTCCCTAACAGCATGTACTGTAGAGAGAATCAAACCTGATACTGTAGAGGAAGTCAAGACTGATACCAAAGATGAAATGCTATTTGCT
>PVJD01001384.1:0-29945 GCA_004026545.1 Mormoops blainvillei | reverse complement strand
ATGCTCCTAACCCCTCAGTGTCTGGTCGCTTCATTTTTCTGTAACAGTACTGCCCCTACTGACTATTTCAGTGAAGTCACCATTGTTCACGAATGTATATTCCAGTCTACTCTCCTAAACTGTCAGGTTACATTAATGTTATGCAAACCATTCTCATTATATTAACAATGGCTGGACTTTTTCTGGAAAAAACCTCATAGCTACAGCAACACAGATTCATGTGCAGAATTTTGCAAGTATATTAGAAGAAAGCGGATTTCTGTAGAAATGCACACATGGAATGCTACAATTGGTCAAGGGTGCATGGAGAATAGGCACATGCAAAGACCTAGGAAAGGAGAGCCCATGGAACCTGGAATTAGTCTTTGACCACCTGGAGAGATTTTTATAGACTCTTTCCTAAGAGAACTGGAGACAGGTGTCAACACCCCTTGTAAATTCTTTAAGGTACACTGAATACAATTGACATAGAGTATATTTTCTATTATCTTGATTCATTTATTCTCAACAAATTTGTGTTACTTCAAAAATCCCTTATAAACATTCTCACATTAGCTGCTGTAACACATAACAATTTGAGCTTCAGTAACATAACATACTAGCAGTTTCTCACTCAACAGTCCAATGTATTTTACCCTGACCAGCAAGGATGTTTATAGACTCAACTCCTTCCATCCGTGAATCTGTCCTCTTCAAGTGTTTCGAGCTCTCTGCACTGAAATGCCAGATGGGAGAGAAATGTTTTACCTGTATTGGATATTGCGCGTGACTCTTTATCACCCAATACAGCCTCAGATGTTAACTCTCAGCTAATCACATTTATTTTTCTAGTACCCGGTTTAGGGAAGGCCTCATCTTAGTCCGAACTGATATAACAAAATACCACTGACTGGTGGACACCTAAATAGCAGAAATTTATTTCTCACAGTTCTAGAGGCTGGAAGTTCAAAATCAGGGTGCCGTGGAATGAGGACCCTCTTGACAGGTGCTGACTTCTTGCATCCACATGTGGTGGAAAGGGCAGGTGCTCTCTCTGGGCCACTTTATTAGGCACTTAATCCCATCATGAGGGCCCCATCCTCATGACTTAATCACCTCCTGAAGGCCCCCCCCACCTCCTAACACCACCACACTGGGGATCAGCATTTAACATATGAATGTGGAGGAGGGCAGCGGAAACATTTCAGACTTTAGCAGCCTGTGAAACATTTTCTGTAGAAAATGACACTTGAAGAAAAATCTTTTGAAAGGGAAACATCTTCATCTGGGAAGGTTTTATATCCTTTTAAGAAAGAGCCAGGAGAGAGTCATCCTTTCTTCTTTTCTTTCTCTGGATTGTTGTCTGGATGTGATGCTAGTGCCTACTGCCAGTTAGGAATAAAATCAACTCAAAAATGGAAAAGTGAAGACATGTATAGCCATGTTAAGCATTGTGGTTAGGCTGCTGAGTCAACCTGGAAGCCTCCTTACTTATGAATTGATTTTTAAAAAAATGTAATAATTAGCAAAAAAAAATTAATTTTTGTAACCACTCTGTATCAGGTTTCTACTCACTTATCATTAAGGTAATCCTTAAATAGGAACCTATTTTTCATGGTGATGAGAAGAAGTAAAACTCAATTCAATAAATTTTATTTGGGCTAGGTTCTGTATTGTGGTATAGCTGTGAAAAGGCAGGATTCCAAGCACATTTCAGATGACTAATATGGAAGGAAAATTACTGATAACACTTGCGTTTTCAACAGTCCTATGGTACTGACTGTCTCCTATGAGCAACTGTTTTGTATATTCTGATCGCTGTATTGAAATTTATCCTTTTGGTTTATTACTAAGATTTATCTATTTTCAATTATAAGAAGACATATACTGGAAAGAGAGCTAAATTCAATCCAGGAACTTTTGTCTAATTGGAAAATATTATAAATAATAGGCCCATTTTATCCATGGTTTTACTTTCCATGGCTTCAGTTACGGACAGTCAACTGCAGTCTGAAAATATTAGATGGAAAATTCCAGAAATAAGCAAGTGATAAGTTTTAATTTGAGCACCATTCTGAGTGTGTGGTGAAATCTCCCTCCTGCTCCATCCTGCTTGGGATGTGAGTCATCCTGTTGTCAAGTGTCTCCTTGCTATATATGCTCCCCATCCATTAGTCACTTAGCGGCATTCTGGGTGGTCAGATCCACTGACTCAGTATTGCAGTGCTTGATGTTCAAGTCACCCTAATTTTACCTAAAAATTGCCCCAAAGTGCAAGAGGTATGATGCTGACAATTTACATATTCCAAAGAGAAGCTGTAAAGTGCTTCCTTTAAGTGAAAAGGTGAATGCAATACAATAAGATATTTTGAGAGAGAGAGAGTGATACCACATTATATAACTTTTATTACAGTATATTGTTATATTGTTCTATTATTCATTATTGTTATTAATGTCTTACTATGCCTAATTTATAAATTAAACTGTATCATAGGTCTATATGTATAGGAAAACACATAGCATATATAGGTTTCAATACTATGCATGGTTTTAGGCATCCATTTGTGCTCTTGGAAAATATCACCCAGTGGATAAAGGGGGACAACTATACCAGTAATACTTTGATATTTGCATGTAAAAATAATGTGTTTTCTATTTATAAACTCATAATATGTTGCATGTTCATTGTGTATAGAGTTACTTCATTGTCGAACTAGCTGATTAAATTGAAATGGCTTATTTTGCATTCACTTTAAAAAAAATAAATTTGGTTCAATTCCATTTTTTCTCCTTCCTTACTATGCTGGGAGCTAATCTGTTGAAACCAGTGATCAGTGCTTACTGTCATTTGACATGAACATAATCCTAGAATCAAGCATTTACCTGTGAAAATTCCAGTACACAAATTGAACTGACACAAAGTACAGACTTCTTGTTGTTATCATTGGTGAACTTGGACAAGAGGAACTTCCATTGTTTTTGTTGTCTTTCTTTAGAAAAGAATGTTAGGTGAATAGTGACTTCATGGTGTCACTCCTCAGCAAAAAGTTTGCTTTCAATATTAATTCAGTATTGACCTATTGCTGCATAACCCACATCAGTCAATTTAATGTTAATGGGAAAGGCTTCAGGTTGATGAAGAGCCATTTGAAAAATTCCCATGGTAAAAAATACCATGCTTATTATTATACTAATATACTTTTAACCTATAAAGTGGTAACCTTTTACCATTTAGAAATTATATAGATCATTATGATGTTTATTTATTTTTAATTTATTGTTGTTGAGTTACAGTTGTCCCACATCTTTCCCCATTGCTCACCCCCACCCTGCCCTCCCCCACTCCTTTAGTCAGTCCCCCCCATTTTCCCTGCCCATGAGTTTATATTCATGCTACTTTGCTTTCCCCATCCCCTTCTTTACCCGATTCCCCTGTCCCTTCAACTCTGGTCACTGTCCATTTGTTCTTATTTCCAAGCCCCTGATTCTATTTTGCTCATTTGTTTTATTGATTAGGTTCCACTTATAAGTGAGATCATATGGTGTTTGTCTTTCACTGTCTGGCTTATTCCACTTAGCAAAATGCTTTCCAGTTCCATCCATGCTGTCAAGAAGGATAGGAATTCTTTCTCTCTGCTGCAAATATGTGTAAGTGTACCACAGTTTTCTGATCCACTCATTTATTGGTAGGCACTTAGGCTGTTTCCAGCTCTTGGCTATTGTAAATAAAGCTACTGTGAACATTGGGGTGTGTAGGTTCTTTTGAATTGGTGATTCAGGGTTCATAGGGTATAGTCCCAGCAGCGGGATTGCCAGGTTACAAGGTGGCTCCATCTTTAGTTTTTTTTAGTTTTTAGTTTTTTATTTTTTTTGTTTTCCGCAGTGACTACACCAGTCTGCAAATCCACCGACAGAAAAGCGTTCCCTTTTCTTCACAACCTCGCCAGCATTTGTTGTTTGTGGGTTTATTAATGATGGCCATTCGGACTGATGTGAAGTGGTTTCTCGTTGTGGTTTTAATTTGTACCTCTCTGATGGCTAGTGATGTTGAGCATTTTTTCATGTGTTCTTGTGTCATCCTTGCCCTTCTTGGACAGCCTCCTTGGAGAATTGTCTGTTCAGGTCCTTTGCCCATTTTTAAATGGGTTGTTTGTCTTCCTGGACTGGAGCTGTGTGAGTTCCTTATATATTTTGGTGATCAAACCCTTGTCCAAGGTATCATTGGCAAACATATTTTCCCATAAGGTTGCTTCACTTTCCATTTTGCTGATGTTTTTTGTGCAGAAACTTTTTATCTGGATGAAGCCCAATTTGTTTATACTTTTCTTTATATCCCATGCCCTAAGGGATGTATTAGTGAAAATATTGCTGGATGGGATATCTGAAATTTTCTTGCCTATGTTTTCCTCTAGGACTTTTATGGTGTTGTGACTTATATCTAAGAGTTTTATCCATCTCGAGTTTATTTTGGTTTATGGTGTAAATTAGTGATCTAGTTTCATTTTCCTTCATGTACTTGTCCAGATATCCCAACAACAAGTTATCAAAGAGGATATTTTTACTCCATTTTATGTTCTTGCCCCCTTTGTCAAATATTAACTGGCTGAACTGACATGAGTTTACTTCTGAGTTCTTTATTTTGTTCCATTGGTGTATGTGTCTGTTCTTATGCCAGTACCAGACTGTTTTGATTACAGTGGCCTTGTAATATAGTTTGATATCAGGTATTGTGATCCCTCCTACATTTTTCTTCTTAAAATTGCTGTAGCTATTTGGGTTCATTTGTGGTTCCATATAAATTTTTGAAATGTTTGTTGTATATCTGTTAAATATGTCATTGGTATTTTGATAGGGTTTGTGTTGAATCTATAGATAGTTTTGGGTAGTAGGGACATTACAATGATATTATTTTTCTAATCCATGATCATGGTATATGCTTCCATTTCTTTGCATCTTCCTTAATTTCTATTTTCAATGTTGTGTAATTTTCTGAGTACAGGTCTTTTACCTCTTTGGTAAAGTTTATTCCTAGGTACTTTATTTTTCTTTTTGATGTAGTAAGTGGGATTTTTTCCCCTAATTTCTGTTTCTGATATTTCATTGTTGGTGTACAAAAATACCTTCAATTTATGAATGTTGACTTTGTACCCCCTGGTTTTCCAAATTCATTTATTAGATCGAGTAGTTTTTGGTGCAGTCTATAGGGCTTCTATGTACACTATCATGTCACCCGTGAACAGTGACAGCTTTACTTCCTTGTTTCCAATTTGGGTGACTTTTATTTCTTTTTCTTGTCTGATTGCTGTGGCTAGGACTTCCACTACTATGTTGAATAGAAGTGGTGAAAGTGGGCACCCTTGTCTTGTTCCTGACCTTAGTGGGAAAGCTTTTAGTTTTTGCCCATTAAATATGATGTTGGCTGTAGGTTTCTCATATCTGGCATTTATTTTGTTGAGGTATACTCCCTCTACTCCCAATTTTCTGAGTGTTTGTATCATAAATAGGTGCGGTACTTTATCAAATGCTTTTTCAGCATCTATTGATATGATTGTGTGGTTTTTGTCTCTCATATTGTTTATGTGATGTATTACATTTATTGATTTATGGATATTGTGCTATCCTTGCATCCCCGGGATAAATCTCACTTGATCATGGTGTATGATCTTTCAAATGTATTGCTGGATCAATTTGCAAATATTTTCTTGAGAATTTTAGCATCTATATTCATCAGCTATATTGGCCTGTAGTTTCCTTTTTTTGTTGTATCTTTATCTGGTTTTGGAATTAGGATGATAGTGGTCTCACAAAAAGAGTTTTGGAGTCTCTCTTCTTATTGGGTTTTTTGGAATGTTTCAGAAGAAACAGATAGCTTGATACAATCAGATAGTCTAATTGTTTGGTAAAATTCTCCTGTGAATTCATCCAGCCCAGGACACTTGTGTGCCTGGAGGTTTTTGATTACTGCTTCAATTTCACTAGCTGATATCAGTCTTCTCAGGTGTTTGGTTTCTTCTTGACTCAGTTTTGGCGGATTAGATGTTTCTAAAAATTTGTCCATTTCTCCCAGGTTTTCAAATTTCTAGGCGTATAGTTGTTCATAGTAATTTCTTACAATCCTTTGTATTTCTGTGATATTGGTTGTAATTCCACCTCTTTCATTTCCAATTTTATTTATTTGTGTCATCTATCTTTTTGTCTTGAGTCTGGTAAAGGCTTGTCAGTTTTGTTTATCTTTTCAAGGAAGCAGGTTTGGACTTATTGATCCTTTTGATTGTTCTTTTAGTCTCCGTGTCATTTAATTCTGCTCTGATGTTGATTATTTCCTTCCTTCTCATTCTGAGTTTTGTTTGTTGTTGTTCTTTTAGTTTTTATAGATGTAGGGTTAGGTCATTTATTTGAAATTTTTGTGTCTCTTTTAGGCAGGCTTGTATTGCTATGAACTTCCCTCTCAGGACTGCTTTTTCTGTATCCCATAGGTTTTGTGTTATTTTGTGTTCATCTTAATTTGTTTCCAGAAACTTTTTGATTTCTCCCTTGATCTTATCATTTACCCAATTACTGTTTAATAGCATACTATTCAGTAACCACATATTTGACTTTTTTTTTTTGAGTTTTTTCATTGAGGCTTGTTTCCCATTTCAAGCTATTGTGGTCTGAGAAAATGCTTGATATGATTTAAATTTTCTTGAATTTGTTAAGTTGTTTTGAGTCCTGTCAGCTAGTGATTTGGAACATTTGGAAATGTTCCATTTGCATTTGAAAAGAATGTGTCTTTTTCTTCTTTGGGATGAAAGGCTCTGTATGTATCAGTTAAGTCCATTTGATCTAGAGTGGCATTCAGGTCACAATATCCTTATTGAAGTTTTGTTTGGAAGATCTCTCCACTGTTGATAGTGGGGTGTTAAAATCTACTACTTTAAGTGTGTTGTGTCTATATCTTTCTTGAAGTCCTCCAAGATTTTCCTTATATATTTGAGTTCTCCTATGTTGGGTGCATATATTTTTACAATATTTATGCCTTCTTGAGGGAATCTTCCTTTGAGTATTATGAAGCTATATTCTGGGTCTCTTTATGGACTTTGTTTTGAAGTCTATTTTGTCTGATATAAGTATCATTACTCCATTGTTTCCCCCTATTTGCTTGGAATATTTTACTCCAACCATTGAGTTTCAGTCCACGTAGGTGTTTTTTTCTGAGGTGGATTTCTTGTAGGTGGCATATGTGCCATTTACATTCAATATTACCACTGAAATGTATTTATTAATTGCAATATTTCCTTTTGTACCTGTGTTGCTCTCTCTTTCACTCTATACCTTCATCTTCTTAAAGCAGTCCCTTTAGTATGTCTTGCAATGCTGGTTTGGTGGAGATATATTTTTTCAGCCTTCTTTTGTCTGGGAAACTCATTTTTTCACCTTTCATTTTAAATGGGAGCATTTCTGGGTAGAGTAATCTTGGTTGCAGGCCTTTGCTTTTCATTACTTGGAATATTTCTTGCCATTCCCTTCTGGTTTGTGGTGTTTCCATTGAGAAATCAGCTGCTAGCCTTATCGGCCCTCCCTTGTATGTTACTATGTTTCTCCCTTGCTGCTTTTAAGATATTCTCCTTGTATTTGTAACTTGGCATTTTTTTAATGATATGTCTCAGAATAGACCTCTTTGGTTTCATCTTGACTGGGACCTTCCGTTCTTCCTGCACTGTATGGATTTTTCCCTCTCCTCGCTTGTGAAGCTTTCTGTCATTATTTTTTCAAACAGGTTTTCTATCCTTTGCTCTTTTTCTTCTCCTTCTGGTATTCTTTTGATTTGAATGTTGGTGCCTTTCATGTGGTCTGAAAGTTCCCTTAAGCTATCTTCATTCTTTTTGAGTCTTTTTCATTCTGCTCCTCTACCTGGGTATTTCTTTCTACTTTGTTTCCCAGCTCACTAATTTGGTCCTCTGTCTCATCCAACATGCTTTTAATTCCTTGTAGTGTAATTTTAGTTTTAGATGTTATATTCTTCATTTCTTCCTCATTCATGCTTATAGTTTCTATTTCATTTTCATACTATTGTAGTTCTCACTCAGTTCCTTGTATTTGCCTGTGAATTCCTTGAGCATCCTTATAACCATTCTTTTGAATTCTGTTTGTGATTAATTGCTTGTCTCAATTTCATTTAGCTTTTTTACTGAGGATTCTCCCATTCCTTTCAGTTATGTTTTTTTTCTTTTTCTCCCTATTTTAAATTAAACTTTTTGTTTGTGTCCCTCCTCTAGATGTGATCTGTTTTGCTTGCCTGTCTTTATGTGGTAGACTTCTGTGGTAGGAGTTTTGTGAGGCTCAGTGAGGGAGTCTTTTTGATTTCCTTGTCTGGATGCTCTAGGGTCACCCTTTCTTCCATTTATGTGGGCTCTCTTTTTGTACTTGAATTTTACCTTTTGGTGGCCTCTTTGTTGTTGGCTTCTCCCCTCCAGGGGGTTTATGGTAGTCATAACTGCCACCTTGTCTTGTATATTGTTGTCCAGGTGTTGGTTAACAAAGCAGTATCACCAGACAACCAAATCTATGCAGGCAATAAGAACCCCCCTACCACATTAGCACTTTCATTTGCATTTGAGAAAAGATTAATAAAGGTGAAGGCAGATTATGCATATTATTATCTGTGACAAAGGGCATATTAGATGACTAAAGTAGGAAAATATTATTGAGTGGTAAGAGGGAGGAGAGTTGATGTGAGTAGGTATAGAACTGGGACAAAGAATGGGAGAGAACAAAATTTAAAACATAAGTAAAATACAAAAGGGCAATGGAAAATGGGGTAAGAATAAGGAATACTATGTAGTTTGAAGTAAAACTGAAAAGATATTAGACTAACAGGATCAAAATTGCAGGAAAACCACAACAGTGTTGATAACAATGACAGTTACCTGAAGTTTAATAAATGTGAGATTTTATAAGAGAGATAAGAATATTGTACAA
Organism: Mormoops blainvillei; assembly: GCA_004026545.1. Taxonomy (NCBI): domain Eukaryota; kingdom Metazoa; phylum Chordata; class Mammalia; order Chiroptera; family Mormoopidae; genus Mormoops; species Mormoops blainvillei. The sequence continues at coordinate 21,005 of PVJD01001384.1, read as the reverse complement.
AAGCGAATAGTGAATGAGATGTCTACCAAAAAGATAAATGATTTTGAGAGGATGGGGGAAGCAAATTAATAAGAGTAACGAGTAAAACCTAGGTTGAGAGAGGGAAAAAAAGAAAAAATGAAATAAAATTCCTCACTCAACTAATCAGGGGCAGGAGGAAGGTGAAATAGAGTAAGACAGGGGTGGGGGGAACCTATGGGATTTTAAGTACAAAGTGAATAAATCAAAGTTCCATTGGAGAAGTACAGCAATAACTGTGGTATCTTCCCTAACTTTCTGCTGTTTATAAGTGGTGGAAAAGAAATAAGATTCTTATGAGAGGGAAAAATATGTGAGCTGACTTAAGAAAGAAGAGCACTTATGCGAGGTTAGGTGGAGGAGAAATAGTGAGTGTAAGGGATAGGAACATGGTGTAGTGGGAGAGAAAATAAACTTTACACTAACCTGTCTTTGTGTGGTAGACTTCTGTGGTAGGAGTTATAAAGTAATAAAGCTCAGAAAGATGGCAAAATGAATTAAGACCAGGGAATGGTACTGTGTGGAATTTAGAATAACAGTAATATAATAAAAATATATAATCTGAATAAAAAGAATAAAAAGTGGAAGACCAAGGGTAGTAAGTTATTTGGAATGAGTGAAGTGAAAGAAGAAAAATTAAAATGCAATATGAAAGGGAAAAAAGCAAAAACTAAAAAGAATGAAAAGAAATTAAAAAAAAACATGCAATGTGAAATTTGTGTCAGCTCCTGGTGTTCACCTTCTGACTTCGTTCTGGATCTGTCTTTGGTTTTCTCCCAACTCCAGATCTTATTGTCTTACTCTTGAAAGAATAATAATAAAAAAAAAATCCCCCAGCTCTTTGTTAAGTCTGCCCATTTGGTTTTGCAGGTGTTCCTGGCTCCTGTACCCTGTTGGGGGGTTAGGCTTCATTTTACCTTTCTGATGTTTTGGCAAGGATAGGGGCTCAGCTTGGGCTTCCATAACTGCAGGTGTCCAGTTTCCAGCCCACACCCTCAGGGTACTCTGCAGCTGCACTGTCTACTATGTGCAGTTGTGCCGGTTGGTGCCAATAAACTATCTTGCTTTGGATCCCTTTGATCAATCCATGAGATGCACTGAGTGGAGCAAATCATGCCCACACTCTTCCTTCCTTGTTGGCCTGGCAGCTGTGAGTGTTATACTCCTGCCCAGGGCACCTCAGTTTCCCTTTTGAAAAAAGTCTCTGTTGGTTCCACTGCGACTGCGAGCCGCTGTCCAGCTTTCCACACACTCCCACTCTCTGGCAATTCCAGGGTCTGTCTGAGTCATGGCCAGTCATGGCCCAACTCTTCTTCCAGCCCCAGGTGCCTCCAGGAAGCTTCCCTCTCTTTGGCAGTGTCCCAGCCAGTGACTGCCATCCCAGCAAGGTCATGTTACCAGCTGTGTGTGCACTGGTTGCCGCCCCCCCCCCCAAGCTACTTTACATGTTTAAGCCTCTCCTGGTGGGGGTCTGGGGTTTATAGGTCCTAGGAGGGGTCAGTGCTGCTAGGCTCCTATCACTGACCCAGCTCTCTTCAGATGTTGTCCCTGCTGCAGGCGTGGTTTCTGGTGCCACACCCAAGGATCCTTCCTGTCCATCTATAAAACATCCTTACCATCTGTTTTGAAGCATCCTCTACACACTGCAGCTTCCAAACTTTTTATCAGCTAAAATTCTGTTGACCGTTCAATTTGTTTTTCAGAAGATTGGCTGAATGTCCTATTTTGGTGCATAAGCAAGTGGGCTCTGCTCCCACCTACTTTGCTGCCATCTTCTCTCCTAAGTCATTATGATGAAGTTTATTTAAATCTAGAACTTCACTAAATTTGTCCCTCTGCTGTAAGAACTTCCTTGTAGAACTCCAACCTTGTGGTCTTTCTGCATGTGCTTTAGTACCACTTAGAGCACTTTTCTAGAGAAAATGGTCAATTCATTTCAATTGCAACAGTTTAGTTTAGTCCATCACTGCAATACCATGTCCAAATTCTAACATGACACAGATGTCACTGTGGTCTTGGAGAGGAATACATTCTTTATCCTGTGATATTCCACCTGCATCTCTCCTGACTTTGAAAGAAAACTAAAGCATTCACAGGAATTACTTTTACAGGCATTTTTTTCTTCTCCAGCATGTAGGAATTAAATAAATGCCCATTATTTTGGACTTTGGCATTCATAGTTTTTTTGAGCAAAATATAAAAATAATCCTGTGTTTTAGTTTTACCTGCTTTTTTTTCACCCCACAGGATATTTATGAAGCCTAAGGAATTTCCTGAAACTAAAATTAGGCAGTGAAGAGTGCAGCCTATTCATTCACTCATTTATTCAATATTTATTGCAGATCTATTATATTCCAGGCTGTCTTCTAGGTTCCAGGGGACACTGAGAGGAACAAAAGCAAGCATTGTCTATCCTCATGAAACATTTAGTTGGTACTTAACAGGGAAAAAAGGTCCCTAAAAACATCAACCTAATTAACTATAATTTCCAGGCAAACAATAAATTAATCAATTACCTCGAAATAACCTAGGGAAAACTGTCACAAAGCAATGCAGTTAAGAGTACTTTAACGATAATGGTCGAGTAGGTGGATTTTGAAGGCACCTCCATGGTCAAACTGGAAACCCAACTAAATTGGAGGAAAATAACCCCTAAAACCAACTAAGGGCTAGCCGAAGAGGAATCTTATAAACAAAGTTTCATAAGAGAAGCCAAGAGACTAGTAGAAAGGGTGGTGAGGTAAAGAAGGCTAGTCTCACTCCCATGGGCAATGGCTGAGGTGCCTCTGGAGGGATATCTCAGCTGCAGGAGGTTCCCCTTGAGAGGTGCAGGGTCTACATTCCAGGCTGGGCTCCCCAGCCCAGAGCACCAGAGCTGGGAACAGGCAGGCACATAGCAACTGATTACGAAAAGTTGTGGGGATTTTGTTGACTAAGGAGAAGCAGAGTTGGCAGAACACACAGGCACCCTCTTAAAGTGCAAATTTTGTTCCCAGCTACTCACCCAGGGCTCTGGTGGACGGAGGGTGATACAGACTGGAGTTACTTGAAGATGGTATGGAGATTATGGATCTCGATAGAGACATGTGGAACCAGCTGCCAGGATCCTAGTGTTGAGCCATACTCAGATATTGTAAAGTCATTTTCCTTGGGTAGAACAATCCCTCCAATGCATCATTAGCCTGGAGAAAAGCAATTCCCCCACCCTCTGGAACTCCTCTGGCCCTACTATGTGGACCTTAAGCTTGGTCAAGGAATCAGTGGCATAGGTAGGGTCATAGAAATCTGGGAAGAATCAGTGGGTGTGAGTGGCTGGCTTTGGGGCAGGGGTATTTCTCCCACTTTCCTGTAAACCTGACTGGTGTTTCCCCCTCACAGGAGATATGAAAGAAACAACCTATCAGTTTCTTGCAGACCCGAACTGTGGGTTCTGGAGGCCCCATCTGCCTGACTAGTATGGGATCCACCTTGCCTAGTTTAGGGCAAATTCTGGGACAGACTCAGTTGTATGGCTCTGGAGTGAGGGATCATACACATGACCTTCCCTGATTTCTGAATGGCACCTTTCCCTCACAAGAGATTCAGTGACTGAATCTAGCAGGCAACTGGTAGGTAGAGGCAGGCAGCAGTGAATCCAGGGTGCCTTGGGACATTTGATGACCTGATCCCTGTTCTGGCACTGTTGAAAACAGACTTTGGGGCAGAGCTTGGTCCTTCCTGTGTGCAGCCAGGCCCAGAAGATGCAGCAAAAAACTGGATTGTTTGTAGCTTCAAGCATGTTGTTGAGGGCCATGCATGGACAACATTTGACACTGGCCTGTGCCAGAGTCCATCCCAAGTGGCCCAGAACCAACATGACAACTGTTCAGCATCAGACAACATTGAAGCAGAATCCAACAAACTTCACAAACAGCATATACAAAATGATATTGCAAAAGCCACTAAACTCTACTGAGACTGCTTTTTCTAACTTAATTTTTTACTTCTGCTTTAAAAAATTTTCTCCCATTCTGTTTTTCTTTTTCTCTTATTTCTTATTTTATTTTTTCTTTTTAAAAATTTAAAAATTTTAAATTTAATTAAAAAATTTTATTTAAAAATATTTTACTTTTGTTCTATTTTATATCTTTATTTATTTTGTCAATGAACATATATTTATTTAGAATTTTGGACATTAAAAAATCAATGCCTGGTTTATCACTCAGTCAGGGTTGCTATTGTTTGCAGTATTAATTAGGTTCCCAATATAACATAGTCAAATTCTCTGATCTAGGAATTTAGAGAATGGGATCACAGATCATTTGCAGGTAAAACTCTAAAGCTTTTCTTTTCTTTTCTTTTTAATTGTTGTTCAAGTACAGTTTTGTCCACTTTCCATGCACTACTCCCCCTGCCCTCCTGCACCTCAACTCCCACCCTTGATCCTACCTGCTATTGGCTTTGTCTATGAGTCCATTACACAAGTTCCTTGATTACCCTTACCTTGTTTCCCTCTGTTATCCCCTCCCCGCTCTCTTTTGTTCACTGTCAGTGAGCTCTTTATTTCAATGTTGCTGGTTATATTTTGCTTGCTTGTTTGTTCTGTTGATCAGTGTCCACTTTTAGGTGAAATCATATCATATTTGTCTTTCACCACCTGGCTTATTTCACTTAGCATAATGCTCTCCAGATCCTTCATTGCTGTTGCAAATGGTATGAACTCCTACTTCCTTTCTGCTGTGTTGTATTCCATTGTGTACATGTACCACAATTTTTGAACCATTAGTTCACCGATGGGTACTTAGGTTGATTCCAGAACTTGGCTATTGTAAATCATGCTGCTATGAACATTAGGGTGCATAGGTTCTTTTGAATTGGTGTTTCCCAGTTTTTAAGGTATAATCCCAACAGTGGAATTACTGGATAAAAGGTATTTCCATTTTTAGTTTTTTGAGGAAATTCCATACTGTTTTCATGTCTGCTCAAGTCTGCATTCCCACCAACAGAGTACTCGAGTCCCCTCTTCTCCACAACCTCACAAGCACTTGTTTTTTGATCTGGTTATGGTGACCATTATGTCTGGTGTGAAGTGATACCTCATTGTGGGTTTAATTTGCATCTCCCTGGTGGCTAACGACGCTGAGCATCCTTTCATATGTCTCTGGGCCCTGTGTATGTTCTCCTTGGAGAAGTGTCTGTTCAGGTCCTTTCCCCATTTCTTAATTGGGTTGTTTGTCTTCCTAGAGTGGAGTCATGTGAGTTTTTATATATTTTGGTTATCAAACCCTTATCTGATGTATCATTGGCAAATACATTTTCCCACACGATTGGTTCCTTTTTCATTTTGCTAATGTTTTCTTTAGCAGTGCAGAAGCTTTTTAATTTGATGAAGTCCCATTTGTTTATTTTTTCATTATGTCCCTTGCTTTAGGGGACATATCAGTGAATATATTGCTGCAAGGAATATCTGAGATATTCATACCTATGCTCTCCTCTAGGACTTTTATGATGTCATGACTTATATTTAAGCCTTTTATCCACCTTGATTTTATTTTTGTGTAAGTGTAAGTTGGTGGTCGAATTTCATCTTTTTGCTTATAGCTGTCCAGATCTCCCAACACCATTAGTTGAAGGACCTATTTTTACTCCACTTTATACCTTTGCCTCCTTTGTTGATTATTAATTGATCATGGAGACATCAGTTTATTTCTGGTCTCTCTATTCTGTTCCATTGATCTATGTGTCTGTTCTCATGCCAGTACAAGACTGTTGATTACAATAACCTTGTAGTATAATGTGATGTGGGGTATCGTGATCCCTCCCATTTTGTTCTTCTTTCTCAGAATTGCTACAGCTACTTTGAGTCATTTATAGTTCCTTATAAATTTTTGAAATGTTTGTTCTGTATCTGTGAAATATGTCATTGGTATTTTAATAGGCATTGCTTTGAAACTGTAAATTGCTTTGGGTAGTATGTACATTTTGATGATGTTAATTCTTCTGATCCATGACCAGAGTATATGCTTCCATTTCTTTGTATCTTCCTTAATTTCTTTCTTCAGGATTGTGTAGTTTTCTGAGTAGAGGTGTTTTACCCCCTTAGTAGGATTTATTCCTAGGTAATTTATTTTATTTTCATTTTTGTTGTTGCTGTAGTGAATGGGTTTTTTTCCCCAGATTCTGATTCTGATATTTCATTGTTGGTGTACAAAAATGCCTTCGATTTCTGAATATCAGCTTTGTATATTGCTGTTTTGACAAATTCACTTATTAAGTCAAGTAGTCTTTCGGTGGAGTCTATGGGATTTTGTATGTACACAATCATATTGCCTGCAAACAATGACAACTTTACTTCCTCCTTTCCTATTTTGATTCCTTTTATTTCTTTTTGTTGTCTGATTGCTGTGGCTAGGACTTCCAATACTATGTTGAACAGAAGTGCTGAAAGCAGACACCCTTGTCTTGTTCCTGATCTTAGTGGGGAAGCATTTAGATTTTGCCCAATGAGTATTATGTTGGTAGTAGGTTTCTCATATATGGCCTTTATTCTGTTGAGGCATGCTCCCTCTACTCTCATTTTGCTGAGTGTTTTGATCATAAATGGGCGCTGTACATTGTCAAATGATTTTCTGCATCTATTGATGCGATCATATTATTTTTGTCTTTCCTTTTGTTTATGTGACGTATTAAGTTTATTGATTTGCAAATAATGTACTATCCTTGCATTCCTGGGATGAATCCTACTTAATCAGGATGGATGATCTTTTTAAAATGTTTCTGGATGCAGTTTGACAATATTTTGTTGAGGATTTTAGCATCTCTGTTTATTAGCGATATTGATCTGTAGTTTTCTTTCCTTGTGGTGTCTTTATCTGGTTCTGTGATTAGGATGATGGTGGGTTCATATAAAGAGTTTGGGAGTCTTCCCTCTTCTTGGATATTTTGGAATAGTCTGAGAAGGATACGGATTAGCTCTTCTTTACATGTTTTATAAAATTCTCCTGGGAAACCATCCGGTCAGGGGCTTTTGAGTGCCTGAACTTTTCGGATTACTGCATTGATTTCCCCAGCTGATATCAGTCTGCCCAGGCTTTCTTCTTTATTGAGTTTTGGAAGGTTATATTTTTCCAAGAATTTGTTCATTTCACCCACCCAGGTTTTCAAATTTCTTGGCACATAGTTTTTGTGGTAATTTCTTACAGTCCTTTGTAATTCTGTGGTATCAGTTGTGATTTCTCCTCTTTCACTTCTGGTTTTATTTATTTGGATCCTCTCCCCGTTTTTGGTGATGAGTCTGCTTAAAGTATTGTCAGTTTATGTTTTCAAAGGACCAGCTTCTGATTTATTGATCCTTTGAATTGTTCTCTTAGTCTCTATACCATTTAATTGTGCTCTGATCTTGGTCATTTCCTTCCTTCTAATTGCTCTGGACCTTGTTTGTTGTTGTTCCTCTAGTTCTTGTAGATATCGTGTTAGGTTGTGTATTTGAAATGTTTCTATCCTTTTAGGTAGGCCTGTATGGCTATGAACTTCCCTCTCAGAACTGCCTTTGCTGTGTCCCAGAAGTTTTAGACAGCTGTGTGTTCATTTTCATTTGTTTCCAGAAAGTTTTTGATTTATCTCTTGATCTCATTATTAACCCATTCATTGTTTAATAGCATGCTAGTGTCAATGAGTTTGAGTGTGTTTGAGTTTTTTCCTTGAGGTTGGTTTGTAGTTTCATGACTTTGTAGTCTGAGAAAATGCTTGATATGGTTTCAATTTTCTTAAATTTGTTGAGGCTTGTTTTGTGTCCTAGCATGTCGTCTCCCTTTGAAAACATTCCATGTGCATTTGAAAAGAATGTGTATTTTGCTTGTTTGTTTGGGAGATCTATGACATTGTTCTATGCCACAATATACTTGTTGATATTTTGCTTAGAAGATCTACCCATTGTTGACAGTGGGGTGTTAAAATCCCCTATTTAAGAGTGTCACTCTCTATATCTTTCTTGAAGCCCTCCAAGATTTTCCTTATATATTTGGGTGCTCTGATGTTAGGTGCATATATGTTTATGGTGCTTGTGTGTTCTTGATGGGTTTGTCCCTTGGGTATTATGTAGTGTCCTCCCATGTCTCTTTTTATGACCTTTGTTTTGAAGTCTCTTTTTAATGATATATGTATTACTACCTTGTCTTTTTATCCTCTGTCTATTTGCTTGGATTATTTTTTTCCAACCCTTCACACTCAGCCTGTATAGGTCTTTTTTTCTGAGGTGGGTCTCCTGTAGACAGCATATGTTTGGGCCATGGGTTCTTATCAATTCAGCTACCCTATGTCTTTTGATTGGAGCATTTAATTCATTTACATTTAAGGTCACTATTGATAGGTACTTATTTTTCCTTCTTTGTACCTATGTTCCTCTCTCTCTCTCTTGTTTTCTTCCTCTTCTTATAGTAGTCCCTTTACTATTTCTTGCTGTGCTGGTTTGGTAGACATGTACTCTTTCAGCCTTCTTTTGCCTGGGAGATGCCTTATTTCTCCTTCCACTTTAATTGAGATCCTTGCTTTGTAGAGTACTCTTGGTTCCAAGCATTTGCTTTTCATTACTTGAAATATTTCTTACCTTCTGGTTTGTAGTGTTTCTGTGGAGAAATCAGCTGCTAGCCTTATCTTTGCTGCCTTATATGTTACTCTTTATTTCTCCCTTGTTGCTTTTAAGATTCTCTCTTTGTCTTTAAAACTTGGCATTTGAATTAGGATGTGTCTTGGAGTAGCCCTTTTGGGTTCATCTTGATTGGGACTCTCTATGCTTCCTGAACTTGCATGGCATTTTCACTCTTCAGGTTCAGGAAGTCATTATTTTTTGAAAGAGAGTCTGGCTCCTTTTCTTCTCTTCTGGTATTCCTATGATTCAAATATTGTTGTGTTTCATGTTGTCTTGCATTTCTTTTAAGGTATCTTCATATTTTTTGAGTCTTCTTTTCATGTTGATGCCCTGCCTGGGTATTTCTTTTTACCTTGTCTCCAGCTCACTAATTCAGTCCTCTGCTTCATCCAGCCTGCTTGTAGTTACTTCTAGTATTCCCCCCCACCCCCCACCAGAAATTGTATTCTTCATTTCTCACTGGTTCTTGTTTAAGGATTCTATTTCCTTTTTCTTTGTTGTAGTTCTCATTCGGTTCCTTGTAGTTGTTTGTGAATTCCTTGAGCATCCATGTCACTATTCTTTTGAATTCTATATCTGATAGTTTGCTTGCCTCTATTTCATTTTGCTATTTTAGTGGGGAGTCTTCTATTTCTTTTGATTGCTCATTCTTTCTTTGTGTCCTCATTTACAGGGAATCTTTTTATTTGGCTTGGTGATTACTGATGCCCTGCTTTGCCTGCTATCTTTGTAGTGTGAACTTCTGTGGTAGGAGTTCTGTGGGACTCAGTGGTATGGTTTCTTTGATCTTCTTGTCTGGATGCTCTAGGTTTGCCCTTTCTTCCATTTGTGTGAGAAATGTTTTACTTGAGCTTTTCCTGTTGGTAGTCTCTTTTTTGGTTGGTTCACTCCTCCAAAGGAAGTGAGTTTACTGGTATTTACAACTCCCACCTTATCTCATACATGACCAGGGGCAAAGTGAAGGCAAAAGTGAGATAGACAGTTGGGCAGTATTCTATGGGAATTAAAGGAACTAACAAGTAGAGAACAGATAGGAGATCCTTAGAGAAGTACTGCAAAAAGTGTGATAATTCACACAGGTAGCCACTTTTTATAAAAGCTGAAAAAGCAATAAGACTCTTATTGGGGGGAAAGAATCTGAGCTGACTCAAGAAACCAGAATGCCTATATGAAGTTAGAAGATGGGATACAGTGAGAGTAAGGGATAGAAACTTGGGGTAGTGTGGGAGAAAATAAAGTTAACCACAACTTTAGACTCAGGAAGTTAGCAAAATGGACCAAGGCCCAGGGAGGTTACTGTGTCAGATTTGGAACAATAATAATACAAGCAATATGTAATTTGAATAAAAAGAAAAAATATTAAAAGATGAAGAGTAGTATGTTATTGAAATATGCGTGCAGTGACAGAAGAAAAATAATGTATAATATAAAAGGGAAAACTGGAAAACCAGGCTAACAATGAAATCAAACAAAGAAAACAAAATGTAATGAAGAAAAATAAAGAATTAAAATATGTAAAAAATAAAAATAACAAAAAACAATAAATTAAATAATAAAATGCAAGTTCTGAAGGATATCAAAGTGAATTTTCTTTTCAGTTGTTGGCGTTAGCCTTCTGATCTCTCTCTGGATCTGTCTTTTGTCCTTTCACAGCTGCAGGTCTTACTGTCTTACACTTTCAAAAAACAAAAAAGGGAAAAAGAAAAAAAAGAGAAAAAGAAGACTTCTACTGACTTTAAACCCACCAAGTGGGTTCTGTTGGTCTCTCTGGATGTTGCAGTCAGAGGGGTTTTGGGCTCCAGTTTTTGTTTTTTGTCTTTGCTGTGGAACTGGGTGGATGATGGTTGGGTCTGGGTGCCATATTCACTGGTTTTCAGCCTCTAACGAAGCCTCAGAGCACTGCAAGCCCCACGCTGTCCATCTGCATCAGGCCAGTGCCTTTAATCCCCTTCAGTGCGCAGCCATTTGATTAGTCTGTGAGGTGCACCTAGTGGGAGCAACTTGCACCCCTCCTCCTTACTCTTTGTGGGCGTGGGCGCTGCACACATGCAAAGTCCTTTATGATCAGTATTGAAATAAATCTCTCTGGCTACCTTTGTCCCCACTTTATTCAGCCTTTGGTGCACCCTTCTATGGAGCAAATCACACCCCTCTTCCTCCTTCATCTCTGTCCTGGCTATGGTGGGGGTGCACCAGAGGTGTTTGCACAGTGGTGGAGAGCCTTTTTTGAGTGAATTCCCATTGGTTGCTGGTGGCCTTTCCTAACAATCACCAGGCTTTTCACTCAGCCCAACCCTCTGAGCAGTCCTGGAACCATCTAGGTCATGGTCAGTTATGATCTTTCTCTTCTCCCATCTCCTGGTGTTGCCCAGCTCCCCAATTTTTCTGGTATTGTCCTAGACTGTGACCACTGTCTCAGCTATGGTACCCCGCCTTCTCTGTGTCTCCCACTACCCAGCGATCAGGTCATTACTGGTGCACGTTTGTGAGTTCCCTGCTCAGGGAGGGGAGGGAGTTGGCAAATTACAATCACTGAGCCAACTCTCCTCCAAAGCACCTGTGGTAGCTGTGGTCTTTGGAATATGGCTGGGGACTGCCACAGCCATGTTTGCAGCACAGGACCTGGGGACCATCCCTACATCCTACAAAACCTCTTTACTCTTTGTTTTCTAATGTCCTCTGCAATCTTTGGCTTCCAAACTTCAGATAAGCTGGAGTTTCATTGGCTGATCACTCAGTTCTTCAGAAGATCAGCTAGGTGTCCCAGTTCGGTGCATGAGCAAGAGGGTTCAGCTCTCACCTACTTTGCTGCCACCTTCCAGGAACCTTTATCTTTATCTATCTTTATCTTTATCTTTATTTTTATTTTTATATTTTTGGTCAGCACACCTTCATGGCAGCTTGCATACCATTGTTGGATCTCACAGTCTGCCAGTCTGAGTATTAACCTCATGCACTAATGGTCCAATAGCAACCTAGACTCAAGAAGAACAGATGAGCCCATATAACACACACAAGGGACATTCCTAGAGCACCCAATTTAGGAGATCAAGAAGCCTATACTACTGTGTCTCACAGGGCACCTAATGCACAAACCCACCATGAAGACTGGTAGTTATAACAGATCTATCTAATACACAGAATGAAATACAAAAGACAACCAAAATTGGAAGTCAAGAAACACGCTCCAAATCTCCATAGAAACAGTTAAATGAAATGGAGGTAGGAAATCTATCAGTTTTAGAGCTCAGAGTTATGGTTATGAGGATGCTCAAGGAACTTAGTGAGAACTACCACAGCTTGAATAAGGACATAGAAACTATAAAAAATTGCTAGAAATGAAGAATAGCATATCTGACAGTGAGAATATACGGAATGGATAAAAAGTAAGTTGGATGAAGCAAAGGATCAAATTAGTGATTTGGAAGGTAAAGTAGAAAAAACATTCAATCACCTCTGACCAACATGGCTCAGTGGGTCAGGCCGTGCCTTGCAAACCAAAAGTTGCTGGTTTGGTTCCAAGTCAGGGCACGTACTGGGGTTGTGGGACAGGTCCCCAATTAGAGATGTGTAAGAGGCAACCAATTGATGTTTCTATCACACATTGATGTTTCTTCTTTGTCTTTCTCTCTCTTTGAAGTTAAATAAATAAATATTTTAAAAACAATCAAATTAGCAAAAACAAAAAAGAAAAAATGAAGGTAGTTTAGGGGACCTTTTGGACAACATGAAGTATAATAACATCCACATCATAAGGGTATCAGGAGAAGAGAGAAAGTAAGGTATCAAGAATCTATTTGAAGAAATAATGACTAAAAACTTCCCTAACCTGGTAAAGGAAAAAGAAACACAAGTCCAAGAAGCACAGAGAGTTCCAAACAAGATAAACCCAAAGGGGCCCATACCAAGACACATCATAATTAAAATAGCAAAAGTTAAAGATAAAAAGGGAATTTTAAAACTGGCAAGGGAAAAACAAATGAACACTTACAGGGAAGCTCCCATAAGACTGTCAGTTGATCTCTCAAAGGGAACATTTCAGGCCAGAAGAGATTAGCATGAAATATTTAAAGTGATGAAAAGCAAGGACATACAGCCAAGTCTACTTTACCCAGCATGCTTGTCATTTAAAATAGAAGGAGAGCCCTGGCTGGTGTGGCTCAGTGGACTGAGTGCCGACTTGTGAACAGAAAACTCACTGGTTTGATTCCCAGTCTTGGTACATGCCAGGGTTGCAGGTCAGGTCCCCAGCTGGGGGTGTGCTAGAGGCAACCGATTGCACATCAGTGTTTCTCTTTTTCCCTCCCACCACCTCTCTCTAAAAATAATTTTAAAAAAATTTGAAAAACAAAAGGAGAAATATGGAGTTGCCAAGACAAGAAAAGCCTACCACCGAACAGCATTACAAAAAATGCTAAAGGGCTTGCTTTAAGAAGTAGAAGAAAAAGAGGGAAAAAATGAACAGGGTTAAAAGAGCAAAGTGGAAATAAATACATAACTATTAATAATCACTTTAAATGTAAATGGTTTAAGTGTTCCAATATCAGGACATAAGGTAGCTGAATGTGTAAGAAAGAAAGATACATATATATGATGTCCTCAAGAGACCCACCTCAGAACAAAAGATACACAAACACTGAAAGAGATGGAAAAAGATATTTCATGAAAATGGGGAAAAAAAAAGTTGAGTAGCAATACTTTATCTGATAAATTAGACATTAAAACAAAGGCTGTAATAAGACAAAGAAGGATACTAAATAATAATAAAAGGAGCAATCCAACAAGAGGTTATAACTCTGGAAAAAGTTATGCACCCAAAGTAGGAGCACATAAATATGTAAAGAAAATCTTGATGGACATAAAGCAAGATATTGGCAATAATACAGTCATTCTTGGGGATTATAAAACCCCATTGACATCAATGGATAGATCTTACAGACAGAGATTCAACAAGTAAACCATGGCCTTAAAGGACACAAGAGATGAGATTAATTTTATCAATATCTTCAGAACATTTCATCCCAAAGAAGCAGAATATACATTCTTTTCAAGGGCACATGCAACATTTTCTAGGATGGACTGCTTGTTAGGACACAAAATGTTTTATTAAATTTGAAATTGAGATAATATCAAGTATCTTCTCTGACCATAATGGTATGGAACTAGAAATCAACCACAGGAAACAAAAAAATTGAAAAATACACAAAGTATTGGAGGTTAAATAACAAAGTACTAAACAATAATGTGTTAACAATGAGATTAAGGAAGAAATCAAAAGTTACCTTGAAACAAATGAAAAGGAGAACCCAACAACCCCAAATCTATGGGAAACAGCAAAAGCAGTCCTAAGAGAGAAATTCGTATAAGTACAGACCTACCTCAGGAAACAAGAAAAACTCATAAACAATCTAACTTCTTACTTAAAGAAGCTGGAAAAAAGCAATAAAGCCCAAAGTGAATAGAAGGAAAGAAATAATAAGGGTCAGAACAGAAATAAACAAAACAAATTCTAAAAAAATATAAAATTTCAGTGGGACCAAGAGCTTTTTCTTTGAAAAGATAATGATATTGATAAACTTTTAACCAGACCCATCAAAAAGAGAGAGAGAGAAACCAAATAAAGAAAATTAGAAATGAAAGAGGAGAAATAACAACTGACACCAAAGAATATGCAAGATTGTAAAAAATATTATGAACAACTATATGCCAAAATTGGACAATCTGGAAGATAACAATAAATACCTAGACACGTACAATCTTCTGAAACTGAATCAGGAATGGTCAGATAATCTGAATAGACATATTACAGGTAGTAAAATTAAAGCAGTAATAAAAAAAAACCTCTCAAAAATAAAAACTCTGAACCTGATGGCTTCACAGGTGACTTTTACCAAACATTCAAAGAAGAACTAATGCCTATTAAATTTTCCAAAAAATATCGAGGTAAACTCCCAAGTTCATTTCATCAGGTCAGCATTATTGTAATTCCAAAACCAGATAAGGAAACTATAGAGAAAATTGTAAGTCAACATTTCTGATAAACCTAGATGTTGAAATACCCAACAAAATATAGCAAACTAAACCAGCAATATATTGAAAAGTTTGTACACCATGATCAAGTGGGTTTTATTCCAGACATGGAAGGTTAGTACAATATTTGCAAATCAATAGACGTGATACACCACCTAACAAAATGAAGGGTAAAGAGCCCATGATTATGTCAATAAATGCAGAAAAAGCATTTGATAAAATTCCTCATTCATTTATGATAAAAATATTCAGCAATGTGGCAATAAAATAGTCATTTCTCAAAATAGTAAAGGCTATATATGACAAACCCACAGCCAACATTTTCCCTTATGGGCAAAAACTGAAAGTTTTTCCCTTAAGATCAGGAACAGGACAAGGGTGTCTGCTTTTACTACTCTTATTCAACATAGTACTGGAAGTCCTAGCCAAGTAATCAGGTAAGAAAAAAGAAATAAAAGGAATCCAAATTGGACAATAAGAAGTAAAACTGTTATTATTTTAAATGACATGATATTGCAGAAAACTCTAAAAGACTACACTAAAAAGCTACTAAATCTAATAAGTGAAATTGGCAAAAGAGCAGTACAAAATTAACATTCAGATATTGATGGCATTTCTATACACCAATAATGAACTATCAGAAAGAGAAACTAAGGCAACAATTCCATTTACTATTGCAATAAAAACAGTACAAAATAAGATACCTAGGAATAAATGACCAAGTATGTAAAAGACCTGTACTTGGAAAACTGTAGGACATTGAAGAAAGAAATTGAGGAGGATGAAAATAAGTGGAAGCCCATACCATGTTCATGGATAGGAAGAGTTAACATAGTTAAAATGTACGTACTACCCAAAACAGTCTATACATTCAGTTCAATTACTATTAAAATAGCAATGGCATATTTCACAGACCTAGAACAAATATTTCAAAAATTTATATGGAACCAAAAAAGGCCCCAAATAGCTTCAGTAATCTTGGTAAAGAAAAACAAAGTTGGAGGTATTATAATACCTGATATCAAACTATGCTTCAAGGCCACTGTAATTAAAACAACCTAGTACTGTCATAAGAGCAGGCATATAGATCAATGGAACAAAACAGAGAACCCAGAAACCAACCTACCCCTATATGGCCAATTAACATTTGACAAAGGAGGCAAGAGCTTACTATAGAGTAAAGAAAGTCTTTTTAATGTATGGTGTTGGGAAAATTAAACAGGTACATGCAAAAAAATAAAACTAGATTATCAATTTAACACCATACACAAGAATGGACTCAAAATGGATTTAAATGTACACCATGAAACCATAAAAATCCTAGAAGGAAACATAGACAGTAAAATCTCAGACATCTCTCATAGGAATTGTTTTTTATCGATGTGTCTCCCAGTGTAAGGGAAATAAAGGAAAAAATAAACAAATGTGACCACATCTAGCTAAAAATCTTCTTCACATCAAAAGAAACCAGCAACAAAATGAAAAGGGAATCCACTCTATAAGAGAACATATTCACTCATGATACATTACATAATGGGTTAATTTAAAAAATATATAAAGAACACCAAGAAGACAAATGGCCAAATTAAGAAATGGGCAAAGGACCTGAATAGACACTGTTACAAAGATGACATACAGATGGCCAACAGATACATTAAAAAATGCTCAATGTCACTAATCAGACAAACGTAAATTAAGCCACAGTGAGATATAATCACAGCAAATGTGCCAGAAAGGTTACCATCAATAAATCAATAAACAACAGTGCTGGCAAGGATGTGGATAAAAGTGAACCCCAGTGCACCATTGGTGGAAATGCAGAATGTTAGAGCCACTGTGGAAAACAGTATGATTTCCTTAAAAAATTAGAAATCGAACTACCTTTTGACCCAGTGATGCCCTTCTAGGAATATATCTCGACAATCCTGAAACACCAATTCAAAAGAATATATGCACCCTTATATTTATTGCATTATTATTTATAATAGCCAAGATCTGGAGACAACCCAAGTGCCCATCATTAAATGAGTGGACAAAAAAGCTGTGTTATATTTACACAATGGAATTCTACACAGCTGTAAGAAAGAAGGACATCTTACTTTTGCGACAGCCTGGATGGGCCTAGGTAGTATTATACTAAGTGAAGTAAGTCAGTCAGAGAAAGACAAATATATGACCTCACTCATGTTTGGAAACTAATGAAAAAAATAAACTGATGAGCAAAACTGAAACAGAAGCATGGATACATGGAACAGACTGACAGTTGTCAGAGGGGATGGGGTTGCGATGATTGGATGAAAGAAGGTGAAGGGGTTAATTAAAGAACATACATGCATAACCCATTGTCTGTGTCAATGTGTCCTGTACACAGGACAGCCTTCCACAACAAGGTGTCATCCAGGCTGGAATTTCAACAGTGATGAGGTTGAGAAAGTGTGCAACACTATCATAGCTATTCGTGAGTTTCCTCAACTGGCTAAATTGCATTTATATTATGAATTCTTGGGTATAATACAAGCAGAATTTATTGGAGATGTTTCTGCAGGCTAATAGAATTATACAGAACAAAGGGCTAGAAGTAACTTTGATCATCCTACAGTGATTTTGTTTTTTAACTCCATTCATTAAAGATGAATTCTTACATTCTCATGCTAAACCCCAAATGAAAAAGATGGAGGAATGGCTCTTGAGTTTCCAGGTAGTGCTTGGGGTATCTTTCTGAAGTCCAAGAATCCTGCTCAACACAGTTTGAAAAATACTAATCTAGTTTGTCAACTTATAAAAAATGGAAGGTTCAAGAGATTAAGTGATTTTCCCATAATCACAGATGGCTGGTGACAGAACAAGGTCTTCTAATTTATTGCTCTTCTAAAACAGGTTAGATAAACAATTATCATTGCTCTTTTTAAAAACAAATTTCACTAAACTGTATCCATGTGGTCTATTGAAATAGATCATAAAATCATACATAAGTTAGCTAGGCCTGCTATAGCTTCTTTTGAGGCCTCTCTCCAAAACCCTTCAGATGACCATTTTCTCCTTGTGTCCTCATAAGGTCTGTGTCCAAATTTCTTCTTTTTATAGGAACATCAATTGTATTGGATTAAGGCCACCCTAATGACCGCATTTTAAACTAAATTTCCTCTTTAAAGATTCTATATTCATAAAATATCATTCTAAGTTACTGGGGGTTAAGACTTCAGCATAAGAATTTTTGGGGCAGGACATATCAATATATAGATATTCAATTTTGCCTTTGCTGAAAAGAGTCACCACCACCCTCAAAACTCTTAGCAGAGTTATGCTGATGTGCCTTGTGATATGAGACATGTTCTTAGTTGTAAAATGGGAATAATGAGGTCTACCCTTTTTGACTAAGTCACTGTGAGAGTGAACCACAGAAATAATTGTTAAATGCCTTATATTAGGAAGTAATCCAAAGATAGACAATGTGTTGTGTGATCCTTTAATAAAAATTTTTAAATAAAATTTTCACACTACCAAGTTCTGCATTATAATTACATTGCATTATCATTCTTTCCAGGAGCACATTAATGACAAAGTTGGAAGCTCCCCAAGTGCTTTCTGCAGCCAGAACATAGAAAGCTGGCTTATAGAACCAGAGGCAGGGGGTTCAACACATATTAACTTTTTGAATTCATCAAAAATAGGAGCTTTGAGATTTTATGCCTGTCATGTTCTGCCTTCAGAAACCTAGGAGCTCATGTTCAAACTCCATGTTTGAACTCTGGAAAATAGACGTTCTAGTGTTGTTCTTGAATTGTGTATGTAAGGACTTTCATATAAAATATCGGGATTGAGTTGTACGGTATGGGGTTTGTCCAAAGCAAGTAATGCTTCCTAATTTTGGGAAGATGTGCAAATTTAGGCTGGGAGAGTTCTTGCTACGGGAGAAAGAGGATTTAGTGGTATTATTTTGTTTACGTTTTACAAAAAAATCAATAGAACAAAAAAGCAAGCAAAATATAATCAAAGACATTAAAAGAAAGAACAAGCTGACAGTAAATAGTAGAGAGGTTGCAGGGGATAATGGGGAAATAGAGGAAGAGTAATCAAGGAACATGTATAAAAGACTCATAGACAAAGCCAAAAGGGGGTAGGATCAAGGGTGGGAGGTGGGGATGCGGAGAGCAGGGGGAGCGGTGATGGGAAAATGGACAAAACTATACTTGAACAACAATGAAAAAGAAAAAATCCATATTGAATAAAAAAAAGACATTGTCAAGTTATGATATTGACTTAACAAAAATAGCTCTTTATGAAGCAACAATATTGGACCTCAGAAGAAAAGTTTGTGTCTCTGATGTTTACTGCCTGTAACTTTCTGTGCCTGTCATGACTGTCCTAAACTGTGGCTACCTTTGGGACCCCTACTCTCTTCAGGATGCTCCTCCTTTCTCACTTTAATCTTTCCTCTTCCCAGGTCACTGCTGAAGCCCTTGAGTTGCTGCCCCACTCATTCGGTCAGCAGTGAGGCATGATTACACACTCTCTCCTTCTTCTACTTTGGATACATGTGAATGACTCCCCCATTCCTTAGAGACTTAAGTTCATTTCCTCTGCTTGGTTTTCAAGTTCCTCTACTTCTAGGCCTTCCCTCTGGTTCTTACCTTCTTCACCTATGAACCTTAATATCGAACCCTATAGGTCTGCGTACTGTTGGCTTGACACCTTCCTAATTCCTTTCCTCTATTTCAGCATCTACGTTCATCAGTGATATTGACCTGTAGTTTTTTTTTTCTTTGTTGTGTCTTTATCTGGTTTTGGGAATAGGATGATGCTGGCCTCATAGAAAGAGTTTTGGAGCCTCCCCTTTTCTTGGATTTTTTGGAATAGCCTGAGAAGGACAGGGGTTAGCTCTTCCTTAAATGCTTTGAAAATTCTCCTGTGAAGATGTCTTGTGCAGGGCTTTTGTGTGCCAGGAGTTTTTTAAATTACTGCTTAAATTTCATCAGCTGTTATCAGTCTGCCCAGGCTTTCTGTTTCTTCTTCATTCACTTTTGGAAGATTATATTTTTTTAGAAATCTATCCATTTCACCCAGGTTTTCAAATTTCTTGGTGTATAGTTGTTCATAGTAATTTCTTACAATCCTTTGTATTTCTGAGGTATCAGTTGTAATTTCTCCTCTTTCATTTCTGATTTTATTTATTTGGGTCCTCTCACTTTTTTTCTTGATGAATCTTGTTAAAGTCTTGTTGATTTTGTTTGTGTTTTCAGAGAACCAGTTCCTGGCTTTATTGATTCTTTGAATTGTTCTTTTAGTCTATGTCATTCAGTTCTGATCTGATCCTGATTATTTCTTTCCTTCTATTTGTTCTGGGCTTTGTTTGTTGTTTCTCTAATTCTTGCAGATGTAGGGTTAGGCTGTTTATTTGAAATGTTTCTATCTCTTTTTAGGTAGGCCTGCATTGCTATGGACTTTCCTCTGAGGGCTTCCATCACTGTGCCCTATAGGTTTTGGACTGTTGTATGTTCATTTTCATTTGTTTCTAGAAACTTTTTGATTTCTTCTTTGATCTCATTATTAACTCATTCATTGTTTAATAGCATGCTATTCATTCTCCATGAGTTTGAATGGGTTTGAGTTTTTTCCTTGAGATTGGTTTCTAATTTTAAGCCCGTGTGATCTGAGAAAATGCTTGATATGATTTTAATTTCCTTGAATTTGTTGAGGCTTGTTTTGTGTCCTATCACGTAGTCTCTTTTTGAAAATGTTCCATGTGCATTTGAAAAGAACGTGTATTTTGCTTCTTTGGGATGAAAGGTTCTATATATATCAGTTAAGTCCATTTAATCTAGTGCATCATTCAGTTCCATAATATCCTTCTTGATACTTTGTTTGGAAGATTTATCCATTGTTAACAGTGGGATGTTAAAATCCCCTACTATAAGTGTGTTGTTGTCTGTATCTTTCTTGAAGTCCTCCAAGATTTTTCTTACATATTTGGGTGCTCCTATGTTGGTTGCACATATGTTTACAATGTTTATGTCTTCTTGCTGGATTCTTCCTTTAAATATTATGAAGTGTCCTCCCACATCTCTTTTTATGGGCTTTGTTTCAAAGTCTATTTTGCCTGATACAAACATTGCTACCCTGGAATATTTTTTGTGTTCATTTGCTTGGAATATTTTTTTGCAAACCTTTACTTTCAGTCTGTGTAGGTCATTTGTTCTGAGGTGGGTCTCCTGTAGGCATCACAAGTGTGGGTCCTGTTTTCTTATCCATTCAGCTACTCTATGTGTTTTTAATTGGAGCATTTATTCCATTTATATTTAAAGTTATTACTCATAGGTACTTACTCATTTTT